>OMNZ01004566.1:8216-20308 GCA_900303255.1 Lesueurigobius sanzi | reverse complement strand
TTTTCTTTTTTTTTTTAATTTAGAACCAATTAAAGAGGGAGCGAGTAAACAAAATTGTTGGTTGTGGTCAGAGCTCATTCCTAACTTTAAACACATTTCTAACATCTTTCTTTACAGGAATTAGTTTATACAGGGTTTATACAGGTAGCGGCAAGTCAAATTTAATGCTTTTTAATACCAATTTAATGCCCAAATACTACATTTTTAATCCTACAAACACCACAAATCATAACATATTTAATGTAATTTGCATATTGATACAATGGACAACTTTTGACCAGAAATACAGTATGAATTCTGCCAAAACTCCAGTCTAAACTAGCCTGGCTAGCACCAGACTAAATATCAAATAATATTTAGACTGGGACCCACCCATTCATTTTCTCGCAGGAGAGGTGTGGTTTACGATTGTCTATAGCCGTTTATTGGGCACTACGAATGTCTATCATATGCATCTGTACGTAGCCCAGAGCCAATCATATCAATTGTACCCCATGACGTTTGAGTCTTAGCTAATCCAGTTGGTTTAATAGTGCACGTTATCGTCATGCCGTCCCTCCCCGTTCTGTGGTCCCCAAATCCCTGCGAAGATTTGGGCCATGGTTTCCAGGCTGTCTAGCAGTACGAAAAGATTCGAGCGCGAGCAGCATGGGTATTCCCAGGCTAAGTCTAGACCGTAATTTTGCTGTGAAATTAGTTGAGCAATGTCATTATTTTCCAAGAACTTTTGATTTAATGTCTGTTTGAATTCTATTTTATGCTTTTTAATGACATTTAAGGCCTTATTTCTGACACAATTCCTTGAATGACTTTTAATGCCCCGCGGAAACCCTGTTATAAGCACATTTTATAACTTTCAGGGTCACTGTCAGTGTTGCCAGATGAACGATAACTATCGTATTTGTACGATAAATAACGATGTACGATCAATAATGCCAAAAATCCCCTAATGTATGATTATTTCAGAGCGCAATGTCCAGTTGAACTTTGCTGTCCACCAGATCTGGAGTCAGATTCAGCCTCCGTGAGGCTGGAGACAGTGTGTGCAGGGAAAACTCCTGAATGAGCCCACAGAGCAGAACAGGGAGGTTAACAGCAGTATCAGGCGTAAATTATGTTTGTTGTGAGTGTGGGGCTCTAATTCTGACGTGTATATCCTTCAGTTTACATTGCAAACATATGTAGGTGCGTTTTTGTCATTTTTTTCTCTGTACGATAATTTTGGGCTGTCTATACGATAATTTGATTTTAAGAATCTGGCAACCCTGTCACTGTCACAGAAATACTAACAAAAACTAGCTTGTAAGTTCATGAAATCGAGATTAGATACAGTATTCTACTACTAGAAAGTAAATCAGGTATAGTTCCTTTAAACATTTAATTGTTGCAGGAAATTATATTTAAAATTTATATCAAATTAACCTTTTTGTTTGTTTTTGTCTTTGCTTTGACCAACTTCGGCATCATCGCTGAGAAACTCGTCATCATCTTCCTCCTCCTCTTCTTCTGGGTGGTGCATAGACAACACAGTGCCTTCAGGTAGAGAAATATTTGGTCCAATTACCACCTAGAAAATAAAAGTGTTAGTTATTACTTAGGTATTTAATTAAAAAAAAGTATTGAACATAAACTTACATTATACGCAAGGACACACTGTTTGTTTAGTTTCACTCCCTCTTTAACAACCACTCTGTCACAGACCACAGACTGACTAATTGTCACATTACTTGCAATGTGAACATTATGCCAGATGTATGCATGGTCCAGAACAACATTGTCTCCTGTTTCAATGAGAAAACAAGCCTTAGCCTTTGAAAACTTACGCTCATCTGTTACTGCTACAAAACTTACCTATGGTGCAGTTGTTACCAATGACACTGTTTGAGATGTGACAGTTGGCACCAATGCTAGTTTCGCAGCCAATCAGCACGTTCTCTTCCATCTGACTGCCGTGGCCCAGGCTCACACCTGATCCTCTGTAGACGTTGTGACGAGAGTACGTGCAGCAGCGCCCTTCCTGGTCCGTGAAGTTAGCCTCAGGGGTTAGAGGGTAAACCCAGCGCCGCACGAGATCCGACGACACAGAGTCATACATGAGCAGATTCGAAACTCGGACCCCATAGCCATCCTTGGATACATGCATGTGTATCTGATTACCCAAGATCTGAACAGAAAAACAATGTGTTTATATAGAAGCCAATTTGCCTTTTATTTTATAACACAACATATTTTGTAACTATCATACTTCTTCATTGACAAGAATTCCCCGCACAAAGTCATCCCTAGTTTGGTAATCAAAATTGTCTGTGAAGAGTTCTGCAACCTGAAAACCACATTAAAACACATTTTAAAATCAAACACTGTATAAAAGTTGTTTCTCGGTCTTAGTTAAAACTGACCTGTGGTGAACATATACTGATATGACAGTCTAAAAGATCATATCTGACTTCAAATTCATCACTTGTACTGTGAAATATGTTCTGCAGAAACAGAAATAGGAAACAAAATTATTAACAAGAAATAACCTGGTATAATAGACTAAAACAAGCCATTACCATAGGAAACTGCATTTTCTTTAGCCCGTGTGTTTTCTGGTAGTGTAAGACACGGTGGGTCTTACTGTCCATAGCAACAATCATGTCATCTTCTTCACAGCGGGATCTATGTCCCGGTGATGACTCTTTAAAAACCATTGTCATCACTGAGATGTTCTTCTCCATTTTTCTGCGGTGCCTATTCAAATTTTATTAAAATATATAAAGGAAGGTACTACAGATGTATTGTGTGTATTGTGAATGGTGTAACTTCTTGTCTTACCTGTGTTCATGTAAAGCCTGGCTGACATCAACATTTGCAACCACATCTCCATAGACCAACACAAAGTCAGATCGCAGAAGGGACTTTGCATCCACATCCCTGAGCACATCCCCCAGAGAGCGGTACAGCTCAGAGGTGATTATGTGGACTGTGTTTGGAGAAGTGGGCCGACACCACTTGGACTTTCTGTCACACAAAGCAACAGGAATAAAATTATGATTTTTTTTTTTTGAAGTTGCTATGTAGGATAGAGATAGATAGATAGCTGATAGAGAGATTTCGGTCTCTATCAGCAATTATTCTTTAAAAGCTTTAAAATTCTTTAAAGAAACTGTTAAGGAACACCACACGAATAGCTTGTACACTTTTCTCACAGCAGGTGTTCTTTGATTTTGGGGGCCATCCAGCAGCAGAAGACGAAGGTTTCCTGGACCCCGGTGGATGTGAGGAACTCCAGCGTGTAGTCGATCATGGCAACATTGCCCAGGGGCAGCAGCGCCTTTCACCAAAAGTGACATATGACAAGTTAGCCCTGCCATTTGTAAATACATGAGTTGTGTTCAACATCAGAAGTGATTCCAAGTTATATTGAAAATAATCACGGTGGGTATACCAGAAATGTGTTTGCACAATATTAAATTTAAAGCGAAAAGCTCGCACTAACATATTTACAGTATGTTTACAGCATGGGTACAGTTAGCATCAGTTAGCCTAGCTTGTTGCTTACCCTCGGCTGGTCTTTGGTCACAGGGAAAAATCTCCTGTTGAAGCTGTCGGCGACTAAAACGGCCTGAAGCGGCTGCTCCTCGTCCTCATCCCCGGCACCTTTTCTGTCCGAAGTACGACCTTGTTTCCCTCCTTTACTGGACATGTTTGACTCTCAACTAGGAAACCAACTCTGTCATCAGACACAGGTACGGCAGCCGCGGTGGGACAATTGCGATGAATGAAGTCACAAATTCTGCCCACTATTAGTTTGATAATTACTTTGCTTACTACACAGTTATTATGGTGCTTAAAAATGAAGGTGCTTGTATGTGTTTAGTTTGACATCTACACCATGTCCATGAAACACTCAAAATGAATCGATTAATATTTATTACAAAGGTCATGGGCATGAACTTCTCACACTTAAACAGATACAATATCAACATCTGGTTAATGCCACACACTGGTTTAGACAATAACCTTCATTCTCTGATCTGTAAAAGCACAAATGTTTCATTTGACAGTGTTCCTTTGCTAAAAGCCTGTTCTCTTAGAGATGTTTCGTGATCTTCTTGGCGTGGTCCAGGACTGCCTCATATTGCTGGGTTTTGGATTTCCAGGAAGTTGGAATTGCTTCATGTCCAAACTAAAAAATAAAATAATAAATTAAATTAAATTAGCAAAATAATTGTAATTGGAGAAAAGGAGATAATCACAGTAATAGACATAATGTTTATCTTGTACCTGAGCTCCCAGACATGCCCCAATGAAAGACCCTCTGCTACAGGTGCACCCGCCACAGCTCATGGTGTCTCTGATGGCCTTCTCATACTGAGAGGCTGTGAGGACTCCATGAAGCGCAGCTTGGAATGCACCAGGCAAACCTAAAAACAATACACAAACAATACACAAAATTATGAAAATACTTGTAGTAAATAAAATAATAAAAATGTATGATTGTGTTTTACCTCAAGCATTTGAGAACACAGAGGGGATAAGATCTTTAGGACTTTTGGATAAATGCTCCTTCACTTGCATTAGGTGCCCTAGGAAGTCATAAGTAACACTTTACTTTGAGCAGAGTACCACATTAACAAACAAAAAAAAAATGTTTTACTACATTAAAAAAACACATTCAAAATAAAAACAATGGGCCTCATTCATGTTTTCTTCAGAAAAGTTTTGTAAGTACCACTTTTTTGCACTTTCTGGAGAATTGTAGGTCAGATAAATAATAGTCTATTCTATTCTGATTCTGAGATTCACAACTGTGTTCTTAAGAAGCCAATGCTCTTTTTAACAGAGATTAAGAACACCACTCCCCCTTATTTACATTATATTGATTGTGTAAATACATAGACACTCCCTCTAAACATCTATATATATATATATATATAAAATGATGAGAGCATGACTTTTTGAAGTAACTATACTTTTTGGAGTAGTTTTCATGCAATACTTTTTACATTTAATACTATTTTGATGTACAAGTACTCTTATTTCAGTAAAATATTGTGTTTATTCTTTTTACCATGAGTAAATCTGTAAATTGCAAAGGTATCATGTGATATGTGAAAATCAATTGAATTTTAATTCCATAAACTTCACTGAATTGACTTTTAAAATATCAGAATTTTCACACTGTTTTATGTTTATATCATTCTTTATGGCTACTTTTTAATTCTACTTTTTTTTTTTTTTAGCTAACCCTACACTACTGTTTATACTTTATTTTGGCTACTCTACCCAGCTCTGAACATGACCAGACTTTCACTCATTTGTGAAAGTCTGGTTTAGGCTATCTCTGCTCTGAACCATCACTGATCACTGTTATTCTCTCAAATTATTTTATATTTAAATGAATTAATTTGTAGAAAGATGTTGTTCGCCATGAGAAGGAAGTAGAATATTTGTTATTGGTTTGTTACACTGTCCTCATCTTATTTTGTTCTTCCAGAAGAACATTTTCAGCTAAGAACTAATTTTGTGAATGCTAAACATCTTCATAACACAACCTTAAGAACCAATTTGTGCCTAAGAACAGGTCATGAATGAGGCCCGATATCATAGCAAAACATATGGTGAGTCTTGTGATGTGCTGGGGCAGGATTACCCTGACATTACATACCAGTGACTGCTTTGTCCAGATCTTGGGGATTGTTTCTCTTTGGGTTGCTGAGCTGCGCAATCACTGCCTCTAAAACATTCGGATCAGGCCCATACAATATGAAATGTTCCAAGATTCTTTAAAAGAATGAAATACAATTAAATTAAATTACAAACTAATTTATTCAGTAATTCCAAATGGTTGTGCCATGTATAAGTAGTTTAAAATGCAAACCTTGCTGCTGCCAGAGTCTCTGCGACACAAGGATCATAATTTTGGGTCACACGGATGGCATCTTCAACTTTCTCCAACATTTCAGGCTTCCCAGCATAGAAAGCCACTATAGGAGCCAGTTTAGCTATCCCATCAATCTGACAGTCAGTTTGACAACCTGTAGTTTTAATGCATGACCTTATGAGCTTTTGTTGAAGATGGTAACTTGTATATTATCACATGTTCGTTTACCTGTTTCATCTTTGCCTGAATCCACATTTTTTAGGAAGCTCTTTAAACTTCCATGCCTCCATGGTCCCTCAATAGGTAGTTGAGGTCTTGGGCCTAAAAAGTGTATACCCACACAGTTTAATAAGAATACATGTTTAAATTACCACAAGGCTAATTTTACCTCCTTTCTCTCTGTATGGATCATTCACAGGGGTGTCATACACAGACCCCGGGCCAAAGACTTTTAGCGTACGTTTCTTCAGATCTTCAACACTGAGACCTGTGGTTGAGGAATTTCAAGCATTATAGACAGACATTATGAGGTAAGCGACTTGTAGCTAATCCCTGTATAACAATAGTACCTCCACACTCTAATAGGGATTCAAGCAGGACATAGGCTTGGTCACCGTAGCAGCTCTGTTGCCCTGTTTGCAGTCTGTAAAAGGGGTTCGCTGATTCAGTCCGAAACTCCGGGTTTGGGTCCTGTGCCAGGATTGATTGTAATTTTTGTTGATCGTAAACCCAGTGGAGTGGCTGTGCTGTAATATTAAAGTCAAATTATGGATGGAACTTTGATAAAAGGGTGACAACAAATGTACACTGCCATGAACTATATGAATTATATCAAAAATAGCTTTGACCTGTGGCTTTAATTACCTGCTGCATCTGCCACTGCAGAACCTACAATGGCCCCTATGGCTCTGTTGGCCACAGCTGAAGCCATCTAAAAACATTGAAATTTGGTCAATTATTGGCAGCAGCATTTGTGGAACTTTACATTACTCTAAAATGTTCTGTGTACTGATCTCGTGTTACTGTTTTTATATCATTTTAATGAGGACTGTCTGCTGGAGTATTTTATTTTTTACATCAACTGTTTTACAGTTTGCTTCGGGACCTTTTGTAAATAATAAGTGGATACGATTACGAATTAATATCTTGATACATATTACTAGCGAATGTGCAATACAAGAGATAATAGTGTATAATACACGTTAAACAAACAAATACATAAAGTTTTGTAATTCTTTGAAAGTAGTTTGCACAGGGGACTCGAGCGAACACTGATGGCCAAATGAAGCTGCAGACTGTTATGACTGAATTACGCATCGAAATGGCAATGAAATTATAGCTACTTACGCCAAAGATATGTTTTATATAATATCTTTGTACTTACGCTAAAGGCGACTTGATTATTTGAAAAGAGACAGATCCTTTTGCTGTGTCACCTCTAGTTTTATATCCACATCTCTGCGCTTAGTACGGGTTATGAAAGCCGAGATTAAACAGTGGGCGGGGCTCGTGTTATCACGTGGTATTGTGCTTGTTCAGTGAGTAGCGCCTCCTACTGGCCACAATTTAAACAGCACTGTTCTAGGCTCCCAAAAATAGGGTAGAAAAACAAAAAACATACTGACCACCAGTGTTGGGAGTAACTCATTACAAAAGTAACTAGTTACAGAAATACATTACTTTTTTCAGTAACTGGGGAATATAATATATTACTTAAACAAAATACAGTAAAATTAGTCATTACTATTTAAGTAATTCAAGTTACAAGTGCAACTCCCCCCAAATAAGATGCAGCACCAAATCAAGTTGGATACTGGTGTAGAAGAGGCTTTTGTAGCTAACGTCATCAAAACAAAACACTTTAGAATGTGGACGCCTGAGGAAAAGGAAATCTTTGACCACACTTTTGCTCAGTGACATTATTCTCACTATTTTATGTTCATATTTTGCCAAAAGTAACTCAAATGTAACTTAAAGTAGTGTAATTTGTAAAGTACTGCATTTTTGCAGCAGTAATATGTAATACAAACATATTACATTTTTAAAGCTGTAAATAGTAATATAGAATATATTACATTTTTAAAGTAACTTGCCCAACACTGCTGACACACAATAAATATTATATGTATATAAATAATCATTAAATGAATAAGTAAATCATTGTAAAACCTTGTATTTAATGTATGGACTGTAATACTTGCAAAATGTAACCAACCCTTAGTTGATCTAAATTTTGATAATTAATAATAGACTTAATAGATTAATGGATTTTGCATTGACAACATTTTTGTGTTACATCTGTAATTTGATAGAGACATAGCTGCCAATGCGATGTTCTAATAAAAATAGGCTATGTGTTGGTGAGTTTCTTGCATAACTTGTTTCAGGAAAGAAGGGTGTGTTAGAGGTCAGAGGAATGAAATTTGCAGCATGCATTTAAATATAGTTTTCCACAGTTCTATTTGTAATATTATATTTTTGGAGTTCACATGCATGTATACAGGTGTTACATTGAATAAGCAGCATTCAAATTGACCAACTTTTGTCTATAAAGGGTTGGCAGATACTCTACTCATGTGTGCATAACTCCTACAGTATGACCTAACAACACATTCCGAGTTTGTGCTGGTGCCAATGGCCGCACATAGGACACCAGCAATCCATGATATGTTCTTCTGTGTCGCACATTTATTATTTTTAGAGTGGATCCATCGCTGCATCTACACTAAATAAGGCATCAGTTGGCCATGAGTTCCAAAATTCAAACCTTTAGATGCAAAGGATCTCTCACTCATTATTGTCAGCCTCTCAAGTGTTTCATGTTACACCTCTACCCTGCTCTGTTTAAAGACTCCTCAGGATCACAACACAAGCCTTCAAAACATATGTACACACAGCCACGACACCTGCCCCTCAACATCTCTAGGCTGTGTACCCCTCCTTTAGAACTTACACTTATGACAGTTTAGTCCTGCCCCTTAAGCACCCTGTCCCTCACAACCACTGCCCCATGTGGGTTTATTAATTAGGTGTGTGCAAGAGTTGGTCTTGCTCTGTTCTGGGTGACGTGGATTGGAAAGGGTTCTTCACAATTTCACAACTTTTTTTAAGTTGGAGCCATGAAGTGGGGGTGGATGCTTGTGGCAGCCTTGCTGTCTTTTGGGGCAGTTTCCCTTGCCAAGGACAGCTTGGACTTCCCTGAGTATGATGGCAAAGTTCGCGTCCATGACCTCCATGTCACAAACTATAAGTCTGTCATGAAGAAGTATGATGTGTTAGTGTTGTACTACCATGACCACCATGGATCCAGCCGCGTTGCCCAGAGGCAGTTTGAGATTGAGGAGTTGGCCCTCGAGGTAGGTTCACATGTGAATCTGTGCAGTTTACAGAGATATATGCTTGACTGTAAAACAAGAGTAACATGTAACATATTTTGTAGTCAATGCTGGTGGAATCTAATTTGAGAAATGTCTGCTCATTATGTACTTGCTGCATTCAGTCAGTGGTTTGGACTAATCAGCATCCTTTGGTGCATTACCTCATGATGAAACACAAAGCCTTCCTTAAATATACTAAATATAGAATATCAGAAGAGGATCTGTTTGCATTCCATCAGCAGGAGGCACAGTGTAGATTTATATGGCATTAATCCACAATAAATAAATCCAAATTAAAAGTGACAAGGTGAGGACAGTGTAAGATTTAAAGGATACATTATTTTATATGGAGGCCTGAGCACTAATACCTAAATATTAAGAATGTTCTCTGCAATTTATATACACATACAACTGATTTAAAGAGAGCAAAACTGACTAGAGTTTAACAACAAATTATTCACAAATAACTCTGCTGGGGTAAATTAATATGGATATGGAAAGATATTTTAGAAAACGGATCAACAGTGCAAAGGGAGTAAAAATTGACGGTGATGAATATAGAGGTAAAACATTAATGGCGAGAGTGCGTCTCTTTGGCACATGACGCTGTGGACAGTCGTGGCTGGTGTCCCTGGTGAGCCCTGGTTTTAGCGGTGCCAGCTCAGCTCAGCCCAGGCTTGGTGGTGGTGTGACTATCACTGTGCGGGAGTGAACTGTCAGCGGATCCCCAATGCTAAACACACTGCCACCTCCAAAATAGTCCCTGAGACGAAGAGGTCCAATTGCTATTTTTACATCAAGCTGCTTTGTGGTTCCGTGAGCTGTGTCAGGGATTGTGTGTCCCCTTATGAATATATTATCATGTTCATTTGAAGATTTATTTATTATTGGGAGTAGTGTGTCACAGGCCAATAATGTCTTGCATTCAAAGGCTCGCAGAGGGCTGCTGACAGACAGATGAAATATGACTTGGAGAGGGAACAGAAAGAATAGTTTTAATCGGGACAGTACTATAAATGCCAATACTGTTTATTACTAAATTCTCAATGGGCCTTGTCATATAAATTAAGCACAGTCACTACATTACAATGTATACATGATATTACATATTTTAAACAAAGATAATAAATATTGAAATGACTGCTGTAAGAGATTGATACAGAAATTATGAAGATAACCCTGCTTCATAATGATCATAGTGATGTAAACAAGAAGTGCATTGGTGTAATCCACCATCAGTCACAAGGTTTATGTTTCACACAGATTTAGAAAGTGCATAATCGGCTTTTAAGGTACTGACATTTACAATTTTGATGTGATTTGAATTAATCTTAGAATAGTAAATACTGCATCATTTAACCTCGTACAGTTGTTAAAGTAGATACATTTACTGATGTACTAACATTTAAATGTTTACAGCTTGTAGCCCAAGTACTTGATGACTATGAAGATGAAGACATTGGAGTCGGTCTCATTGATGCAAAGCAAGACAAGGATCTTGCCAAGAAATTAGGTAATTGCTTTACAGTTAGATAATTGTTCATGGTGTTCATGTTTCATACATGTCTGGTCCTTCCTCAGGTTTGGAGGAGTCCGACAGCATCTTCATCTTTACAGAGGATGAAGTGATAGAGTATGATGGAGAGTTGGCAGCTGACACTCTAGTGGAGTTCATCTATGATGTTCGTGAGGATATAATCTCAGAGTTAATAGCCAGCTTTATTTGAGTAAAAATGCATCTACTGCATGCATATTCAATTTATGTAAAAATATGGTTACAGTCTTCTTCTCTGTTATCCCCTTCTCTTGTGTCTCTCTAGGTTCTTGAAGATCCAGTGGAAGTCATTGACAATAGCAAGGAGCTGAAATGCTTTAAAAATCTTGAAGAGGACATCAAACTGGTGGGCTACTTTAAGAATCACAAATGCGACCGTAAGAATCTCAAATGAATGCAGATTTTAATGCACTACTGACTTACATTAATAAAAATGGTCAGCTCAGATTTGACAAAGAATATACTTTTTTTTATTTTTTTAATAAATGAATGCAATGGATGAATTTCAGATTTTGAGGCGTTTGCTGATGCCGCTGAGGAGTTCCATCCTCACATCAAGTTCTTCGCAACATTTAACACTAAGGTTAGTTAACAAAATGTGAATCCCAAATGAAGATGAAGAACAGTCACTGCACAATACACATTGTTTATACATTTTATTAAAATGAAGAATAGATTTTTGCTCATGAAAATGTTTAAATTGTCTCCAATGTATAGAGCAAACCTGAAATATGTGTGTATGTATTTTTCCTGCCTACAGGTCGCCAAGGCTTTGGAGCTGAAGCTCAATGAGGTTGACTTTTATGAGCCCTTTATTGAGGATCCTATGGTAATTCCCGGAAAATCACACACTGAGAAAGAGCTGATCAAGTTCATTGAGGCCAATGACAGGTCAGTCTTGTTATTGTTTGGAATTGTTTGGACTGTTTTGTGCTCATAGAATGTGTGCATTTCATACAATATGAATGATAACACAAAAACCTTCATTTCACTCATGGTTAATGGTTGTGTGAAGCCATTTATTGTATTAAAAAAAAAAGAAAAGAAAAAAAACCTGTTTCTTTACACTAAAAACTAGCCAAATGCCATTGATCAATCAAGTTTCTTGAAAAACAATTCTATTCCAGAGAGTCCAATTTTGTCAGAGTTTCTTTGCTTTTGAACAATTTTCCTGGCAGTTGTTGAAGGTCATGTAAACATTAGATCAGGGACATTTGAGTAGTTTCTGTTTCATTATGATTCCAAAAAGAGTAAACTTAGTTCTTTGACAATAAATGGCTTTGCACATCCA
>OMNZ01004562.1:2130-16177 GCA_900303255.1 Lesueurigobius sanzi | reverse complement strand
GGTGATTGTGTGGCAATTCCCTTCTCTCTCGCGCTCCGTGAGCCGTACCTTATCCTCCGCTGCTCCGAGACACGCGGGCTGCTCCATGACACCGGGCCGCTCCATGACACCGGGCCGCTCCATGACACCGGGCCGCTCCATGACACCGGGCCGCTCCATGACACCGGGCCGCTCCATGACACCGGGCCGCTCCATGACACTGGGCTGCTTGCTCCCAAAGCCGCAAACAGGCTGTCTGGGTGACAGGCGAGGGGGGACACAGTGTTGTTTGCTTTGCTGTGCAACAGCGGTACAGCGTTCTGCAGAGAGCAGCTGCGTCACTCCAAAGGAGCGAAGGTTAAAGGGGAGGAATTTTAACCCTGCGTTAATTTATTTTATTGCGATAATTCTACCATTTTGACGCAATGCGTTAACGCGATAATTTTCCCAGCCCTACAAAATACATTAAATATGCTTACAATGGAGGTGTGCACAACCAAGATCTTAAATCTACACTATTTAGAAGCTGAGAAATACAGCCATATGAAGCACATGGCCAAGCATTATTTTTTAATTCGGGGTATTACCTGTATGTATAGGACATCTGTCTAAAAATGTGCTTCAAATCAGAATGCAATACATCGAAGTGAACTCCCCAAGGCTTGAGGTATAGTATTTTAGCTACAGTATATGGTAAACCCTATCAGGAAAACTTAAGCAATTTTTGGTCATACTTCTACAACTTCCCAATCATTGGTGTCATGTTGGTGTGTGTTCAGCGACATGCATCGACACTGCAGCTATCACTCCGCTGCTTCCAGCCAATGTTTGCGCAGGTTTAGGTTTCTCTTCAAAGCGGATTATCTCCTCCACTTTCATGTGTGATGATGCGTGGCTTTTCACTTTTTTTCTTTTTCTTTTTTATCTATTTCTTTGGTGCAGTTTAGCCAAACACCTCTGGCTGGTAGACATTTGCTGAGAGGAGGAGGTGAGACGGATATTCTGATGCTCAGGTGTGACAAATCCTTCTGAGAATTTGCCGCTAAACAGCTGCAGACTGCTAACAGAGCACGGAGCGGTGGGGCCACTGTGGCAGCCAAGTGATACACAACGCCTTATTGTCCAACGGCACACACCGCTTTTCAGAAACGCTTTGTTAGAAAAGACATCGTTAGTAAATGTGCGGGATCTAGAATACTGTGATATATTAGTTTGGAATTAAGTATTTGATTGGAGTAATTCTGACTTGTCAAGTAATATTTTTGGCTTAAGGAAACCTTTTGCATGTCAAATAAGATAAATAAAACTACTCATTTGCAGTGAAATTCCATTCATTATCTAATTTTAAGTGCAATGTATATTATTTTCTTATTTTAAGTGCCAAAATAATTGTTCCATTGGGAAATAGTTTTATTTATCTGTTCAAATCAAGGGCAAATAGCTGATTTCAAGAAAATGTTACCTAGTTTTAGATCACTTTTGGCTGTGTAAATAATAACATGGTAATAGGATGGACATAACATAATGGTTTAATACATTTTGCATTCATTTTTCGATATCACCAAGAAAATATTAACCATTTTCAGGCAATTTACATTCATCCTATTGGGTTATGGTTAGAAATATAAAATAAATGTAAATATAATGTAGGGCTGGGCCATTTGGCCTTTTTTAATTCGAGGTTTGATTTTATTTTTTATATTTTAAAGAACTTAAAATGACTGCAGAAATATTGCACTTTGGACCCGGGGGAGTCTGAGAGTCCTGCGTTTTTAATTATTATTCAGATGTGATTTTTTTGCATTTTAGAAAATTAATTATATTTTCAGCTGGTCCTTTAGCTACCATCTGTGCTTTTATACTTTATTTTTTAGGGAGACTAACTAATGATTTTTTTTGTAGGGCCCCCTTCAAATTGGGCCCTCTCAGCAATTGCCCAGTTAGCCCCCTTCATAGTTACCAACCAATAGGGCCAACTACAGAAATCTGACAGGATCAGACAGAGCAAAGGCGGTATGGCCATAAGACAGTGTCAGTGCCCTCTACTGGACAGGTGTGGATTTTCTTCCTTTAAAAAAAAATCTTGGCTGCCCCCTAGTGGCTGGACAGAGATTCCTTTAAAATGTCATAACTCCTGACAGGAATAGACTAGAGACTTGCTTTTTCTCCCTTAATAATCGCATGCATCTGCGATTTGCAAATCACGTTGTGTAATATCGCGATAAAATTGCAAATGCGATAAATCATTCAGCCCTACTATAAAGCAGGGGTCTCCAACCTATTTTACCCCATGAGCTAATTTTGCATAAGAAAAATGGCTATGTATGCTTTAAAGAAACATGTGTAGCTATAGGCGTGTATGACTGCCAAGATGATAATCCAACACAATAAAAGAAACAGACTGCGACGGCGAGCTGCTTTGGTTGGAGATCCCTGCTATAAAGTGTGTACAACATTAGGCATTATCTCAGTGTATTTCTATCCTTTTACTATGCCATTTCTTTGCTGTAAAGTGCTACATATGTATACCATTAGTGCAGAAGAAGCGGTGGCAGTGTCAGCAGAAATGGCAACAGCGTTTTGTTGAGTGATTATCTAAATTGTAGCATGTTGCAATAATTGATTAGATTCATGTCACCTTATATTTTCCACACCAGCGCACGCCGATATGAGAATAATACATCTGATGAATAAAGTGATCTGGTTAAACCCTGGCATTTACTAAGCACTCTTTTATTGAGGTTGTGGTAATTACAAAGCTTCATCATGTTCCTAAAGGCTATACATGCACTATTGTGTGTTAATGCCTTGAACAAGGAGATGTTTCATGCACAACACATTTTAAGTAGGGTGCCTTGAAAAGAAAAGGGGCAGGAATACATTAGTATATAGTTTACGCTTAAACAGTATTCCCCCGTCTCATGAATACAATGGCCCATCTGAATGCCCGCGTGTTTCTTCAGTGCTCCGCCTTGTATTTGTCACTCTGCTGCGAGATATAAATAGCTGGCGAGCATAAGATTTGCTGGTTCATAGACAGCTCATTTGTATGCGATGCATGAATGCTAAACCAAGTCAGGATTTCCAACAAGGCCCAGTGGAAATGCAGGGAATATTATAACATTATGGCAGGAGTGCAAAGTGGCGGCGTGGTTTTCATCAGTGCCGGGAGCTGTCAGGACAGTGGGCTGCTGCACGGTCCCCTGAGGGAAAACACAGCACTGATCAAATCAGCAGCGCTCCGGCTTGGATTCACCTGTCTACTGCTCAGGCTGGGCAAGGCGAGGAGGCAGCTTTTAAAAATACTCCCCTCCATTTGTGAGAGCAGCCGTCTCCTCTGGTAAGTTTGATGGCATACATTATACCAGTTTAGATCCCCATTAGCTTCCAAAGGTTGCTCAGGTTTTGATGCAGCCCGATTATAAAAAAGCATACATTTAAAAAGATGGGGAAAGGGAATGTTATTTGTATAGCGCTTTTCATATGATACAGTCACACACAAAACGCTTCACACATGAAAGGGAGGGGGGTCATTCACTCCATGCTGATGGTCGTAAGCTACTATTATAGCCACAGTTTCCCCTGGGGCAGACTGACAGAAGCGAGGCTGCTCACATCTGCGCCAACGGTCCCTCCGACCACCACCAACCACTCACACTTAGGCATTGGGTGAAGTGTCTTGCCCAAGGACACAACGACAGTCTGCACCTGCAGGAGGAGCCGGGATTCGAACCCCCGACCTTCCGATCATGAGACGTCCCACTCTACCACCTGCGCCACTATCACCCCATAGATGGAAATAAAGAGTCAATACAGTGGTGTATGGATGAGTGAATGTTGGCACGTGAGGATATGTGAATGAGCTCTAGAAGTAAAGGGAGTACTAAGAGAGTGGTCCTCAACTGATACGGCATCGGGACCCACTATGACAAGCTGTGACCCAAATAAAACTTGAACAATGTAAAATATCGTAATTTCCACACAATTATTCTTGAATAAGCATGTAATAAGTCTTTAAGCCTAGCAACAGACTACAGAGCAAAAATAACATTTTAAAAAGGTATATTTTCCATTGATTGGAGCAGGTAAGTGAGCGAAATTTGTGAGTTTTATTTTTTTGCAAAACAGAGCAAAATTACTTCCACTGGCAGATTTTCTTTTTTACTTCGAGAGTCAGATTTGCTCAAATTACACTTAATTTGAGTAATTTTAACTGAACAAGTCAAAACAAAAAAGATGGGGGGAAAATCACAAGGCTCGAGGCCCATTGAAAATTGTTCCTCGGCCCACTTTTGGGTCCTGACCCACCAGTTGAGAACCACTGTACTAAGAGATTGTTTCTCATTGATGGGACTGACTTAACTTCTTTGATTTGCCCACTTGTAATTTTATGTAGATTCTGTCTTTGGAATTAACTTTATTAATTTGAATATGTTCATTGACGAATATCATTAAGATTATGCAAAGTGGAAACCGAATAATGTTAAATTCACGGATAAATCCTTACTTAACTGGACACAGTACTGTAAGCAGCCCGGGTGTGTGTATCCACTCAGTTGGATCCATCAACATTCAACTCAGCACCAAAGAAGAACGCTCATTGGCTGTTGTAGACCTATACATGTTCCAGTGGGAGATGTTTCAGTGGGGCTTACAAGCACAAACTGCAGCCTCAAGCCCCAAGATCCATGTTGTTGTTTGACCAAAGGGCTACTTCTGAGTCATCTGGTGCTTCTGCAATTGTTAGAGCAAAGCAACAAAGACAGCTTTTGTGTGGAAATGCTAAACTCAGATTAGCTTTGGCAGTCAAACAAACTGAACGGAGGCTCAGCAGAGAAAGTGGTAATCACAGAGTGGTGTAGAAAGCCTTGTAACAGCAGCACTTAAAAGCAAAACGCTCCAAAATAAGCCCAGAGGAAATCTTTTGAAGATTATCCACCCATTGCACAAGTTAAGACATCCAGCCGGATATTGTGAAAGCCATATTACATTGATTTTGCGCCACTGTACAACGGATATCAGTGACTCTATTGATTCTGCTGGCTGTGTCTTAGTTTAAAAGCTTAATATGACTTATGTTGAAGTTGAAGGTTTTCGTTTTGGTCATAACCTTTCACTGCACAATGTACTGTTCACATAACGGATCAGGTACACTCAGTGCAGTTACAAAATCACCTAATGTATAGTTTATGTTCAACAAACATCGTTAGTCCTGTGCTCTATGTTCTAGACTTATATACCTTGTTCCATCAACTACTGAGTTGCATATACTGTATGTTCTTTCCATTTAATACTTGAGACTGAATAGGTTGATGAAAGGACTGCTGCACTCACAGGCGCCGATCCTGTGGGTGCTGCGGGGCTCAAGCACCCAGCCAAATCTTTGAGCACCCAGGCAGATTTGCCCTGATCAAAAAAATGATTCAGTAGATATAACCTGGAAATCATGATAGTAGTCTCTTTTTGTCTTTTCTGCTCACAGCAGAATTTATTCATCCAGGCAATAGTCATAGACTATTGGATAAATATGAGCACAGCCGTGGTGCCAATACACTCCCTGGTTAGCTCAGTGGGCTAGGAGGCTGCGAAATCGAGCCTGGGGCTTGCCTTTTTTCTCAGTGGTTTGACTGGGCACCCACGGGGAAAAACATAAATCGGTGCCTATAGCTGCACTAATCCTAGTCAAATTGAAAGGGCAAGTGGAGTGGTTGCAAATAGAAAATCACAACTGCAATTATTATAGAGTATCGCTCCTGGACATGTTTACATTATGCATTGTTATCTGAATACTAACTTTAAAACACCAATTGCAATAGTTCATCATACATACACAAAACAAGAATGCTTGAGGTGACTGGTTTGGAAAACACAATATTTCTGGTTTGACTTAATTCTTTGATTTCATTATACTCTTTTACAAAGTTTCCTATTGATCAGTCTGTGCAAACAAATGCCATAAACCACACGGCTAAAACAAAAGAGGGCATTCATAAATCATGTTTCTTAGTTGTTGTTTTTTCCACCGTTGATAAGAATTCTGGCTTGACAAAGGGGATAAATGGTGCTTCAGCAATAAGCTTATCTTTCGGCGTGCCGCTCTGAACATGTACGGACATTTAGACTCGGCGTCATTTACAGAGAAAAGTGTGCACGCAGTGATGTGTGAAGAGGAAGCCTCGGCAGCCTCCACGATTACGAGATGATTTATTGTAAGTCTCACAGTATCGGCATCTGCTTTGTTTCCATGTCCTTTTGCCGCTGCTTCCCATGGCTCCTTCTTGTCATGTATTTTTGCTTTGTGTGGACCATGAAAGAGATGTCTATTTGTCTCAAAGTGTTAGCAGTTTTTTGGAGCTGTCCCGTCCACCTGAGAAATTTTAATGTCAGAGTGTGCTTGCCTGAGTGTTCCAATTGAAACAGAACACAATGGCATGCACATTCTCAAACTTTGATCAGATTTTGTCTGGCGTTTCCAAAGCCCCACAGTAAATCATTTGCACCCTGGTGTGGACTATTCAGTAGCAGAGTATGATGGATGCCTTTCATGGTGCATCTAACTTAGGAATCAGGTTATTAACTGCATCTTAGGTACCAAAAGAGATTAGTTGGCACGCCTCACCTTAGAACACGCTATCCGATTCTTAAGTATTTCTTAAAATACAATTAAAGAGCAAGGGCTTGTGGAGGAGGTGCACACGATGGAGAGTGTGACTTTCTTTCTGCGACTACATGGTCATTTTTATTTTCAACGCAAACAGAGGCTTGTTACAGTATCTCTCCCGACTGACTCAGTCTGTTTTTGTGTAACCTTGACATGTTATGGTGAAGAGTGCCCACCTTTCTTTTGTTTACGTCATTATTTTCTTTGTATTGTCCAGCAGTGTTGTCCAAATAGATGTACAGTGCAATATCTTAAAAAATAATTATAACACATGAGATGAGAGTCAGCCTGCCTGGGGTGCAGGAGATGTACTGTCTGCTCTAAATTCTTTACAGGTATTAGAGAAAACCCACTGAACTTAAATCTTTCCTAGATTTTGAATAATCTCATATAAATAATAACATGTTTCCTGTCCAATATATGGTGAAGAGTTCTGTTTGAGGGCTACAGGTAAATAGCTTGACCTAATCAAGCACTACGCGATACCTGCCCTGACCACCTGCCATTCTGGTCCAAATCGGGGCTAAAGGGCACCACTCTTGAGAGCAATTTCCTCTTCTAAGCCAGGAGTCAATAAGGTCAAACAGAGGACATTAATCACCGAGTTTCAGAAAGCCCAACCTCAAGTGGCTCTTAGCACGACATGTGAGGTATACTGTATAGGTTTAGGCCGTGCACCTCATTAAATCTGAATTGGATTTCTCTCCTGCCGTAGATCTCGCGTGCGCCTTCGCCGATAAACCTCTTCTGGCTACCAATTAAGCCGATACATCTACATGCAGCCGCGTCAGGAGGAGACACGCTCAATCACCTGCGTGTCAGTCTCATCTATCATGCTCTTACTTAGCGCCTTAACCTACTTGTATCGATTTAGCAGCACACGTGTTACACCTGTTCTCGCGTGATGCTCCGGGGAGGAGGCGGCAGCTCGAGAGGGACTCACGGCTGGTCGCGGTTTGATCTGTGATGCGGAGAAGTGTACCGTCAGGAATTGTGTACAGCGTCGAAAATGAATGATTTGAGCCTTGAGCACAACGGCGGCACACTCTGTTCACACGGCTGCTAATGTGCTGGAATGTGGAATGGGACGGACACCCTTTTAGAAGTACTGCATGAATCTCTCTTATGAGCATCTTACACTTAGACATTGATTCATGCTGTTCTCTTTAATTTTGATAATAGTTTTTACTACAGCTTCGGGCTCCAGACTGCTACAAGTCATCAAACCAGCTATAAATTTTCTTTTCTATCTGACACAGTAACTTAGATCTCTTCACTGGATAAAAACTGAAATGAGCAAATATAGGGCTTTGCTATAATCCATCCAATTTCGGAAAAGGGAGGAAAAGACGTTGACAGGCGAAGCAAGTTTGGCCTCTACTGTTTCATTACTTAGTCTTACTTCGAAGGGAACTCTGAAATTGCCTGGACTGATCCTGGGTTTTAGTGTGCGCCGCCACCCAAGGAATCTTTAAATCAGCCAATATGTCAGCCACACTAAAGGTTCACTGCACCTGGGCTTAGCTTAAAGTAGGCAATGAAGCCGTGAAAGGCCAAGCGCTGAACTGTACGCTCCCCTTCCACGGCGGGGCTCCACACCAAGGATAAAGCCCGCATTTAGATGCTCCGTGTCTGCGGCGTGGAAAATGGAGAGGTGGTCGACGCGGCAAGGTCCCGGCGATGGGTCAGGGCGGCTCAATCCAAGCTCAAAACACTGTATTAAATCAACTGATGAGGCCGTAAGTCATCCCAGTCTGGCAGCCATGAATAAAACATGAGGTATTAGCACTGTAGTATATGCTTTAAGATCTGCTGAAGATGCAGGGGCCGACCAGCTGAGAAAAACAAAACCACAAATGAGAAAGTCATATTTTCCTGTGCGTAGTTCGTTTCGAATTTGACATTTACATGTTTCAAGAAAAGCATTGTTCTATTAATTCAGTCCAATAGCATTCACAGTAAGAAAATAGGAGTGGGGGTAAAGGTGTGCATAATTGCTCCATTGTTAGCACTTCTGCATCACAGGGTCGAGAGCAGGCATGCCCAAAGTTCGGCCCTCCAAGGGGTCTCATTTGGACCTCAAGATGGTGCTTTGATTTGTAAGAAGTAGTCAATAGTTAATATGAACACCAAAACAACATGCTGTACTCAGTAGTACAGTAAGGATATTTAATCATATGCCTATTTACAATTGGTCTTTCTATGTTTTGCCCAAACAGTATTGTATTTGGCCTTTTGCTGCTAATTTTTGTAACCTTGCGCTGCAAGATGTATTCTCACAAGATTTGTGATTTCACAAATGTGAGGATACATCTTGAAAGGCTCCAATCCCTTACGATCGGGCTCGACTCCGAAAGCTGCGGGACCAATGACGTGCCTCCATTGGGGTTTAAGGCGGGACATGGTGCTATGACGTCACACCGAGACGCTCTGCCGCTGACGACGGTAGGCGGCTACCATCGGGCTTCACCCAATTATCTTCAAGTACTGCTTGTAACTGTCCCTCCCTTTCCCGACTGGATTGTATGAGAGCCTTTCCAGATTGATAATGCGTAGAACTCAAATCAGAGAGATACGCATATCAATCTGGCACACGCCAGGTTACCTATTTTGGCCCTTCATGGAAAAAACTTTGGGCATCCCTAGTCTAGAGTCTGATACACTTCTTGATGCCTTTCCATGGGGAGATCACATGTTCTCTTCCTATTGGTTTGTTATAGGCAATAACATTGTGCTCATATAGTTTTAAACAAACAAGGAAGCAATTATAACTCACTGTGTAAACAACATATCCAATCACAGAATAAATATGGGTGCTGCACACAATAAAAGAGTTTGACAATAATAAGATTTAACTGAAAGACGAAGTACCGCGGCTGACTTAGCTGGGCTTGGTATGACAGAAGTGAGGCGTTAGATACAACGGATTGAGAAATGATACAGTATGTGATGAGATGTAAGAGTCAACATTTCACATGTACGCATTGTTGAAAGACATTTGTATCTATATGTTTCAGAAATTGGCTATGATGCTGTGTTTTTCGGGTTCTGCAAACAAGTGAGCACCAGAAAACACAATTAGTTTTTGGGCTTGTGCAGGCACCCGGCATCTCTCACGTCCTTAATGGTGACAAATGTCAAAATCTCATACCAACCGCTGCTGTTCTCTGACACATGCTGCTGAAACCTCCATCACGTTCCCTCAGCCAAACAATGGAGATGTTTGTGCTTCCTGCTCAAAGAGGTGATGCTTAAGTAGCGAAGTATGAGAGCAAAGTGTAGCATGTGTTTTGGAGGAGAAATATATCCATGTTAATTGCCGAACAGCATTGACTTAAAATGTGTATTTTCTCAGTGTACTCGGTTGCACAGAAATGTTTTTGGGAAATAATAGAGTGGAATGGAACAACTTGAAGATGGTAATCACAATTTTTCTGCAGGTTGAAAATAGCACAGCCATTAAGCTGCAAGGTACATGTACAGTAGATATAAAATAAATAATTGAAAATATATATGTATAAGAGGTAACTAATTAAAAATCTATAAAAACATTGCATCCTGGAACGTATCCCTTTGTATTGGCCAACAAAACAACCTTCTTCAAGTGCCTTGTTATTTTGTTTCTTTCATAAGTTTTTGCTCCCTAAACACCAAAGAGCTCCTTCACCACAGAAGCTATCAGTCAAAAACCTGAGCACTTTGATAATATTGACTTTTCAGACTACTGTCAATACAGTTGTGAGTTCAGGGTACATGTATGTCGTGGGCACCCTATAGTATATCCCATGGTTGGACCCATTAGAGGCAGGCTTGTTTTAGTGTTGTGGTTTTATTTATTTGTTTGCTTACTGTAAACTGCAGCCTGCACCTCCTAAACGGGATAATTGGGCACTAGTAAGGACTGGGTGCCACCCACAAACTCGCCTCTGATTGGCCTCTGGCCTTTGCACTGGGGTGTAAGAGTGATTCAGTTTCACCTGACATGTAAATGTATGCATTTCATAGAATATGAATGATAACTCAAAAACAATTATTTCACTCATGGTTAGTGGTTCTTTACGCTTTTCAACTAGAAACTAGCTAATGACCCTGATCAAAGTTTACATATTGTGCATCTTAAAACCAACATGTGTTTCAGCTGAAGTGAGTTTTTCTCACTTCAGTTTTCCTGGCAGTTGTTGAAGGTCATGTAAACATTTGATCAGGGACATTATAGTTTCTGTTTCATTATTATTTCACAAGAGTAAACTCAGTTCTTTGACAGAAAATGGCTTCGCACAACCACTCACCATATTCTATGAAAAATGGCCAAAAGATTAAAAGGGTATGTAAACTCAAAAGGGTATGCACACTTTTGGCCACAACTGTATTTTACAGAGGCCATGTTACTGTATTATTATAAGACTGCACTGCTCATCTGCAATTACATTATTATGTACTCCCATTATTACCACTACTAACACAGCCAGTGTTTTTTCTTGTAAATAATATGCACCTATGTTGTGTAGCACCCTACATACTAATGCCCATTGTAACCCTGCACTTAAACAGCACATATGGGAGTGAGCAGATAAGGGCTTGCAGTGAGATTAGGAGGTTATGGAGGAGGTCTGCATGCTTTTAGTCAACCTTTAAATCTTCCTTCCTGCCTCCATACAGTCTACTGAGATTATCCACAGATTTACAAATCCACCCCATTGTGTTCCACACACAATGACCGTGAAGAAGGAAAGTATGACCAGGTTTTCAAATTGAAGCTCCATCTTCCCCGCTCTGCCAGGATTTGGCTCAGGACCAGGATCAGGGTTTAAACCGTGGCCATTGGTCAGTGACATAAACCTGGCAACAAACTTTCTCCATAATGTTTGATCGATGCACTGGGGACCTCTTACACAGCAACTTTTACTGTGTAGTTTCACTATCAGTTGATTCAAAATAATGCATGTTGGTCTTTCCAGTTACATTTCATTCATTGGTTTAGTATAGCACTTTTCTGGACCCTCAAACAGTGATAGTTTTAGGCTTAGGCTGTGCCCGAATGTCCACACTATTCACTATATAGTGAATACGCCATTAGGGGTGCCCAAATGTCCAGAGAGAAAAAAGTAGTGCACTCAAAATTTCCCACAATGCATCTTGAAAAGTAGTGAGCAGCGATGGTCACTAAACCGGTCAATATAGACCACAATGCACTGCGAGTGTCTGACGTGAACAGCACACAGCGCCAGGACCCGACACGGATGAATGAAATGCTTCAAAACACGGCTTTAGTGGCGTGTTGTGGATTATTTATGAATAAAAACCCCTTAAAAATGCCCCGCTACGAGGAAAAGATGCTAACGTTAGCTGCTTACCTTTAGCCTGAGATCGCTAGCTTCTCTTCTCTGGCAAAATGCAACAATCAAGCCGTTTTCTTCATTATTGTAAAATCCATGTTGAGTAAAACATATCTGACTAATATATATCCCCAAATAATGAAGTGTCTCTTAAATTGGGTCGGTCTTTGTCGCAGAAATCCATTATTTGCAGAGTTTTGGGAACTTTTTCAGTTCCTCTAAGTCTCTCCTCTCTTGGTGCTAAAAGTAGGAGAACATCTAGCCTATTCATACTTAATATGGCTCGTTACCTCTCTATTGTCTCGCCCTGGGCTAACTTCTGGTAGATTTATTCAAAAACGGGACACCAACGCGTTTCAACCATAGCTGGTCTTCATCAGGGTTACGGTTATTTCTTTTATCCTTGAAGAGCACCTGGTCGGACAGCATTTTAGCCTTTCTAAACGTTTTTATTTTTACATGTTTTTACTACATTTCTTGACCAAGTGCAGCACTCCCACCACCTCTGTCTACCTACATATTTAATAATATTCTCTGCTTCATGCGTCTCCCACAGCGTCTCCCACATGAACTAACACAGAGATACGAAGCTCTTTCAAACTGGAGTCACTGAAGTTCGGACCATTTTAGTCCCTTCTTCTCATTTTTGTTTTTAGTTCTTTTTTAGTTGACAGAAATATCTGGAGATTTAAGTCATAGATTTAGTCGCATGAACTAACTTTAATTTGGTTTTAGTCAGCAAAAATATTACTTTGACGAAATATTTTAGTCGACGAAATTAACACAAAGACACTGTACATTGCATTATTAATTCGCTCTCATTCTTGGCGGTGGTAAGCTACTAGTCACAGCTGCCCTGGGGTACACTGACGGAAACGATCAGAATAAAAAGATTATGGTTGAAAATCATTTGCTGTAATGTCATGGAGCATCTGTTGCATTTCCAAAGAATTGCTCCAAAAAATAGCACAGAACTGTTGTGCACAAGCAGCTTACTTACATCCCCAAAGAAAATCCACATTGTTAGCCACTTTATTCTATTTTTCGAAGCCTGGAATGGGTGAGATTGACCAAAAAATTATCAAGCTTGTTCTTCCACACATCACCAAGATAAACAAATGCAACATATTCTTTACTGACTTGTATTCGGTCTCTTCTAAGTTTGAGTAATGTGGCCTGTTAATATCTATGGAAGTACAACGCATGATGTTATATAAATAGTATGCTTCACTCTTCAGATGAAGCAATTACGTATAAAAGAACCCAGGACCCTTCTGACAAAGAATGGGACGCTTAATCAACGGCATTTGTCTTTTTCTTCTTAAATTTGCAGCTCCCTAATGAGGCCTCTCAGTGTGACACTTTTACTTTTTCCTCAGAGAAAGCCTTCAAAATGTATTAAATTAGCCTGCCTTTTTAAGACGCTTTACCTCACAGAACACCAGCTGGTCCAGCACAGCCAGAGAACTGCACGGTGGCAAGGAACAGTGCAATGTAGTTGATTTTCGGACAGAAGTAAAGCGAGCTGTCACCTTGCGAATGCCTCTCCAGTTGTGTTTTGGAGGTCACAAGACAACTTCAGTAATACCTTTAGTAATTACTGGGTGCTGGGAACACAATGCCGGCGGTTGACTTTTTGTGAAGGCCTGCTACTTTAATGCCTGTGTTCGCTTTCCTCCTCTGAGCTCGACTCCTGATTCTTATTCTCACTGTCGCCGCTGCCACCGCCCCGGCAACAACGTCCACAGACACACACACACACACACACACACACACACGATTCTGTACCCAAGAATGAAACACAGGAAGATGGGGTCCAAAGCGTGAGGCAGAGAGGAGGAACTATAACCAGCATAGGAGAGTATCATATCTGCAACACAATCAGTCATGACACATCAATAATTCAGAGGCTATTAGCAATAAACACCAAAAATGAATTTAGGCTGACTGAACTGATCTGTGCCTGAAGTATTCAAGAATGCTGACTCTGAATCATTTTAGTGAGTGAGATCCTGCAGTGAAAGACAAAAGGGGGGGGGGGACATGCAAAGGTAGAATGAACTATGGTTAT
>OMNZ01004531.1:2527-13212 GCA_900303255.1 Lesueurigobius sanzi | reverse complement strand
AACACTTGTTTTGACTTGCTTCAATAGATTTCTACTTAGTTCCTTTTTTATTTAAATTAATTTACCAATGGGGTAAGAACATTGGTCTTTGGGCAGTTTTATTTCCCTAATTCAAGTGAGATTACCTTAGAATCAGTAAAAATTGTCATGAAATAAACCAAATAATGTAGATGACAGTAGTAAATGAGTCTAATCTAATAAAAACTGCTCTAAACAAGACTAATATTCTCAAATCGAGTCATTTATCCTCGTGCTTAATTTTAGTTTTGTTGTAGAACCATAAAACAGAACAATAATGATCATTTATTCTATAAAATACTTTTAGTGTTTTTATCATTTATTTGAGCTGAAACACCTCAGCCCTTTCTTTACTGCAGTCTCAGATCCACCAGGAAGACAAATTTGTTTTCTAACGATAAATATTTTTTCGGTACCAGTTTTCGGTACCAATTTATTTTTCGATATCGGTAGTACCTTCAATATTTTTTCGATACCGTACTGGTATCGTTTAACGGTACCCAGCCCTACCTGCGATACAGATATAGCACCATGATATTTTACAATACTTTTGCAATACTGTACTGTAATTACAGTAGCGTGGGGTTAAGCCTACAGGCCCCAGTAGCTTTGATGGTTTGCTGAATGTCTCTTCCCATTCTTCACTAGAGGTATGTCGTTTATAACAAGACAATATCAACATTGTTTGGAAGTAGGGCTGTAACTAGGGATGTCAAAATGAACCGATTTTACAATTATCGCGATTATAAAAGCTAAAGGTAGGTTAATTGTGAGAATTTTAGGACTGAAGATAAATCGTTTCTCATAAGCCACAGTGCGTAATGGCATCCGGTGTCAAATCCACCAAAAATACATGAAGTCAGGCTGAACGATCCAATGTGCAGAGAGAAAATCCATCTTATTCATCTTCACATGATAATGGTAGAACGTTGCCAAAGGAAGAGTCCTGAAAGAACCTGTGCTTTTTATGTGTATGTAAAAAATAAAAGCATGTCCATGAGAATTTGTTATTTCAAAACAATCTTTTTTAGCATCTAGGCTAAATGTTGAATGGATTTTTAACTAAATAAACAATGAAATAAACAAAAAATACAGATATAATGCTGTTTCTCTTTTGTGAAAGTTCGGACAGTACTGTCTGTAAGATTTTGAGAAATACCCTGTATTTTCTTCCTTGATTCCGATAATAATATTTTTTTTCCTCAATAATCATGACTCCACTATTTAGAATCGCAACAGTATTATATATATTATTATTATATATTATTTTTACGATTAATCTATTAGTTAGTTGGCGGCAAAAGGTGCATGGGAAGTTAAAAATGTTTGCTACGTGAAGCTAAAGTGCTTCATGTTTAAACTGAAAGGTAATGTCCATAGTATGGTCTTTGTACAAATTTCACATGTCATTCCTCATTTGAAAGCTAAGAACCTCTAAAATTCAGTCTGGGATTGTTAAAGTCAAGAAACGAACACAATGATGCAAAAACTGCTGCTAAAATATAAATATACTTGATGTGTAATCTCCCAAAAAAGGTATAAAAATGTTAAATTTTTTCTGTACCTTTGCAGTTTATTCAAGAAGACAATTAGCTTTGTGACGACACAGCGATCTGAATTAACACATGCACCAGCACCACATTTTGAAAATAATTGCAACAATATGGCTTGATCATCATTATCGAGATATTCGTTTCTATCTTCCTTTTTCAAAACAAAAACAACTAAAAGAAAAACCCACAAAAACAATGAAGTTCAAGCTTCAAGTTGGCACGCTGGAAATGTGACCGAGCCGCGCACACAACAACAGGTATCCCGTCCTGATGGTTTCTCCCAGATTACGGTAACAGAAAACACTTGCCCCACTGTACGCCACAGCGCTTCATACATATCCACACGCACGCGGCCAGGTTTAATCAGTGCCTCTGCTAATGAGCCAGGCGTGCTTTGAGTGTGGCCGTAAAAATTTAACTCCGCCATCTACGTAATTAAAAGGGACTGGCCTGGAATCAACGGAAAAGCTGGGAAATTTACAAATGTTACAAAATACGGTTAAGGTTTGTTTTGTTTTTTGGGGCGGGGGGGTTAGTTTGTTGGGACTGTTACAGCTTTGGGGTTTCAGTGCTCTGTCTGTGTATGGGGGCAGGTAAAAAGTGAGGGTAAATGTGAAATGGGATCAATAGACACTAGGGATGTGATTATATATTGATTTGCTGATATATCGCGATATTTTGCGGCACGATACTGATACTTTTGATGACGTCATGTATAATAATTAATGATGTCATGAATATTAATGAGGCTGCTGCGCTCCGCTGCTTTTACAGTAAATAGAGGCCAGTACTGGTCAATTACACAGTCAGGACAGTAGGGGGCAGCACTATAACATTTTTACATTATTTACATATATTACATTTTTAATGCCATAAATTGGTGCGGTTTCAGTATTAATTTCCATGTCCAAAGGAAAATGTGTTACAATGGAAAACTTGAACAGAAATGGTGCGTGATTTCAGCCAATAATGCAGTCTAGACCATATTTTTTATCTATCTTTTATCAACTTTTTATCTAATGCCAGTTTGATTTCTATTTAATGCTTTTTAATGACATTCAAGGCCTTATTTTTGACGCAACTCCTTAAATGACTTTTAACGCTTTTTAATGCCCAGTGGAAACCCTGTACCATTTTACGAACTTGGACCAAACACTGTCACACAAATAAATAACTTTTAATAGTGATTATAATTATAAATACAATGAACTTGTGGTTAGAGGTGGGAGATATATCGTCTACAAGATAATACCGAAACTGTTGTTGGAAGATAAAGTCAAGAAATTAACAAAAATCTGCAAAAACTTGCTAAACAATAACATTAATACAGTTACCAGCACATTTTTTTACATATTTTTGATGGTTTGAAAAAATATTATCCCCCACCTCTACTTTCTTCATTTTGGAAACAGGTAGGTTGTGTATTGTCACTATTTAAGAAAAGAATGAACAGCATATGGAAACAAATATAAATCATAAACAAATATACAAACCGCTCATTTTCTTTCAAATTAGTGCTATATCGCGTATGTTATTATGTCAAACCTTTGACAGCTAATGGGGATCCAATAAATAAACAAATACAACAGGTACCCAGAGGTTCCCACCCCTAATACCAACACATTATTTTCGTTTAAAGATATTGTTGTTGTTGTTTTTTTTTTCAAATTGATGTACTATTTTGAAAGTGTAAAGTTGTGGGAAAACAAACAAAAGTCTAATGAATACACAAGAACTAAAGACAAGGGCTTGAAGTGAAACATTGAGAAGCGCAAAAGTAGGAGGAGGATGGTTACGGTATCAGGGGGAAAGCTCTGTTAGGCTACATGTTGGGAGAATCGGGATTTCAACCGTGACTACAATAACAGTTATTATTTCCATGTACGCTAGCAGCCCTACTTAGCCCTATCATAAAAGGATGCTGTACTCAAAAACGGGGCATCTGTATGTTTTATTGCCGTAAACATGAGAAGAACATGTGACACTCGCTGGTGTACATTCATTTTCCTCGGTCAAGTCCAACAACATGATTACGAAACGGCAAATAATTCATGGACAACAACAAAAAACACCATTGCTGTACACTGATTCACCAATTTTATTCATTTCACTTTGATATTACATTCAATATTAGGTCTTTAAAAAATGTTTTGCTTTGGAGGACTGTGAAAACAACCACAAACGAAATGCCACCTTGAACTCTTTCGCTTGTCGCTATTAGCAACAGAAATGATCAATTCGAGAAATTCTTCATATTCAAAACGAAAAAAAAAAAAAACACTGACAAACCGACCACACGATGTTTGAGCAGAGAATGCTTCTGATTGTCAAGGGAAGCAAAGCAGCAAATCCCATTGATTTCAAAACTGAGAAAAGATTACAAAAGAATTGCGCACAACCTCTCAACCGAATGACTTCATCACAGTAATGCTACATGTTTTTAACGTTCCCACATGGACAATATATGACCCTAAGTATGACATAAGACTCCATTGACATTCGACTCCACTCTCTGGGGACCTCGCTGATGACAACACACAATGAGCCTGTAGTACACTAATGTTTCTGCTCAACAATTACGTCCCATAAGGAACCCATTAGCTCATGTATGGCACTCTGGTATCCCTAAGTCAAAGCTTGTCCAAATGTCACGAGGCCTTCTGCTTTCCTCCTCCTCTGATCTATTCTACACTCCACGCACACATCCACCGTGGCCGTCCAGAAAGCCGCGGGGATCTGCCAGTGTAAACACCTGCTATCTACGGAGGTCAAAATCCGCCGTGGCGAGTAGTGAGTGAGAGCCTTTGTGCGAGATAAACAACAGAACATGTTTATTGAATGGAGGCCGGACCATTGGAGAAAGATGATGACAGGCCGTGGTAATCCACACATCAGTACATTCTGAATATTGTATATCCTCCATCTTATGTAAACAGCGAGGATGATACTCGTGGTAAAGCTGGGCACGCTCACGCTGCACTCATCCAAATAAACCAACAGTGAAAAGGGGCAGGGGGTTCAACATTTATCAGGGAGGATGTATCTGACCTTGGTTCTGAACTTCTGGTCCTACAAATTGATATTTAGATGTAAAATCTGAGTTACCGATATGTAGATTGAGGGGGGGGGGGCGTGTTGAAAGTAGTTTGTGGTTGAAATGTGGCTTGATTTTCTGGTTACTTGTAAAATTCTTAAGACATGAGATTTAATGATGACTTAAAAATAATCTGCAAAGATAAAGGACTCTCCCTCTTGTGGCTATTCCAGACTGAGATTGATTAAGATTTTTTATTACTCATTATTTGACATTTAGCCAGTTTATTTCCAGATACCTTTATACTCATCACTATTGAAAAGGCCTGCTAACAAAAAATGTTAAAGCAAATCTACATTTGGAAATAGATTTAAAATTTGCTTATGGTGAGCAAGCAAGAACATCCTCTTTGTTAGAATGCAAAAACAACCCAGTAAAATCAACCACAAATTTGCATAAATCAACATGTCCAGTGTGTCACACAAGCATCAAGCAAATCTGTACATTCATATTCATAACCAGGACATTGCTGTATTACTCATGCATTTACATTTACGTAAGCATTGATTCAACTAATAGGCCTAACTCAAAGGCCAAATTGCAACACGTCATTTTCAAAGCATTGCTGCTCTTCCATGTAACCAACACAGGGCGATTTACACCTCTGCCAGACGGCCACCTCTTTTACTTCTTCCATTTGTGCAAGGAAAAAAAGTATCTTGAAATTATTCCAGCATTTCTGAAAGGTACACAGAAGGAAAGGAATAATAGAAGACAGAATGATCCCACGCTCAAAAGGCTGTGTGCACAGGAGAATGTCAGTGGTTGGAGTGGCACACACACATTCCATATTTCTGGGAATTAGCTTACATCTCAAAACAGTACGCTGCTGCGAGGGGCCCATGCATCTGTTATCATTTTACAACCTGCCTGTAACTCAGCAGCCTACCCTGCACAATGTGCTCCACTAAGCACCTCATTATAAAAAAGTAGTCTTTTGTAGCTCGCTGAGGTAATGCCCGAGAGGGAGCAAGTCTTTAGGTGAACGTGTCATACATCCGCAAAGCGTCTGATTTGCCTTTTCGAAACCAAACGAGCAAATTCCAGAATCCCATGACAAAATGGCCAACAATTGATTGACACAGGGCTGGTTTATCCCAGAACAGAAACTTTTGAGGGAAACCAATAGCACAACTTTGGGACATCAAAGTCTCTGTGTGCGTTCTAAAATAAAGTTATATCTTTATAAGATGTCTTTCAAAGAGAGAATCAGATTATTTTGTCATTTTGTGTTTCCCAGGGCAGGCTCTGCAACCATCAGTGCCCTTATATTTGATTTGTAATAAAAGAGTGACGTTTGAACAAGGATTGTAAACCGTTTATAAAAGGGAAAGTTATGTTTTTGGTGGAGCATTTAATGACACCAACTTGAAACAAAAAATGTTTTAAAAAAATGCATTGTGAAATGAATTGAGAGCTGCAGTAGAGTAGACTAATGCAATCTAAATAAAATACTTAAACCATAGCTGAATCTAAATGTGTGCGATTACAGACAAATATGTGTGTTTATTCAACTGTTATGTACAAAACTGTTATTACCCAAAACAGCAGTTAGACTCTGTAATGAGCAAACTGCTTTAAATGCAAGAAAACCATCTAATTTCATGCTTTATGAAAACACTTCATGATCTCCTACTGACTAAAACTAAACATTTAGATATATTTCTCACTTTCAAAGAACAGGGAAGGCAATGACTCCCTTTTCTCTTTACTAAATAAACTTAGTGAGTAATAAACACAGGCTGTTGAACCACCAACAGGGAGTTATAGTACCAAACCTGTTATCATCTTGATACATGGTGTACAAGCAAATAAATGTCTTTCCAAAAAGTTTAAATACACTTCCACACAGTCTGAAGTTGTCCAGGTCAAAACAACTAATACTTTATGTTCCACGTTAGCTTTAAATATGCATGTCTTGGAAAAATGATCCCCATTGCAACAGGAGAGCAATATATAATCATAATAAATGTCTACTCCTAAATGTACCGCCCTGTGTGTTAATTGAGGGACATTTTAAACGTTAGTAATAAGCAGAGCTCGTTCCTTCATTTGTAATAACTGGTATATGGAGCATGAAGTGTGCATGTGTGTGGCCTGTGCAGGACGGTGTCTTTCTTGGACCGTATTAAGCCTAACCTCGTGTTTGGGACTCCCCTCAGCCCCATGCGTACGAGTCCCTTTGTCTCCCGCGCCTTGCAGCAGAGTGGAGCAGCCAGCCTCCACTCACTTCACACACACACTGACACCTCCCAAGCCTTTTTGCAAAACCACAACATACCTCCTACATGACTCCCAGGAAGGATCCAATACACCGACGCATATGTACCATTTAATACAATCCCGGAAGCGGCGAGGTTTATTTGACTATAGGCGTTTTGGATTTGCAGGGTTTTGCGCACAGACTGGCCGTATTACTGCGGGCAGGCATACACATGTGGAATGTGGAGGGAAGCGCCCGCCTCACAGCCTCAGCGGGACATGGAGAGAGTAGAATGGAAGCTAAAATGCCATATGGACGTCCACAGTGCAAGTCATGTGGTGAAACCCGCATGTAAACATAGTATCCCACTCAAACAAAGGCGAATTAGTCCTGTGGCCATCATTACGCACAGCGGCTAGCATCACAACACTGCGTGGTACGTATCCAATTTAAGACATTGTCCCTTACCTGATGTGGCATATCAACCTTTACTTTGTTCAGTCCTGGAATTCAGAGTTTCCCGAGATTGTAAAGTTGAAGTTGGCTTAAACTATTCCTCCATGTAGAAAAACTTTGTCCTCGATATAAAAAAAAAAAACTGTCAACAAAGAAGAAAAGAGGCGTGATTAGGGGACTGGTAAAGTAATGGCCAGACGAGTGGGAATGGCGTGGAGCTGACCACGATGACGTACCGTTATTATTAGTAGTAAAATGTCGCCAAAACAGCCATTTAATAAAGCTAGCTTGCTGTAAAGCTATAGCTAAAGTCTTGTATGATACGGTTACGCATTTATCATTCCACCATAAATGCGTAAAGTTGACAGATATCAGCTCGGATAAAACTTTAATAATTGCGACTGCAAAACTTAATTCACCAGAAAAGCATAAGATTAAATAGTGGTTACAATAAAGCCGAATTTAAGAATAATAACCAACTGTTACCACTGTGTAAAACATTACATGATTGCTATAATAACACTGGTATTCATTGTAAAAAAAACGAATCGATTGTATCCCAAAAGGGGATTCGCTGCGTTTCTCCATTCACGAGGACACGTTGAAGGGGCTCGGTCACTGCATTGAAAAAAAAAAAAAAAAAAAAAAAAAAAAAACAGCAGCAGCAGTCCTAGCTCTGATGCAGAATTTCCAAACACAAAGAAAGCATGACACAATAATAGAACAGCTGTGAAAATGCCCCTATGGTGGTTTTGTCTCTGACAGAGAGGGACATTGTCTAACAGCGCTGTGCCAGAGCAATAATAACTGCAAACGCTACGGCCACTACCTCTACGGTACTCCTCACACTGGCCCACGGAACAGCGCGTGTCACTCGGCCTGAAAGCACTTCTCAGCAAAAGCGAAACAAGAAAAAAACGAAAACTGCAAGGCTCGATCACTGTTCCAACACGCCAGGCCCCGCGCGCAACTCCCCCACACACGGAAAAAGTATAAATGAACTTACATTAATCCATGCGAAAAGACGCGCAAGTAGACACGGTGTTAGTCCAGTTTTTAGATCTGTATCAACATAGATGGACAGCACTTCTTCAGATAGTCCCGCCCCCGGTTTAACAGGCAGGCATTTCTATACATATATATAATCCGGGCAGCGGCCAATCACAGCGCGCGACTCCGGAAAGGGGCTTTGCCGATTGGCTGCGCGGCTTGTCACTCCTCCGCTGAGCTTCCAGCTCCCTCCAACCATATAGGGGTGTGTCGTGACGTATATAGTGCAATAAGAAAAGACACGTTTATACAGTGTGAAGACGCACATTTTTGACGGTATGATCGTTGAGTTGGTCTTTGATGCAGAATGAAACCATTGGCGGACATGTGGACGAGCATATTTGCATTCCGAAATCTTTTAAATCCAGCATTTTAATATAGGCTCAAACTTTTAAAATAGACAACAACCTAAAGGCTATTTTCACATGTACACACAAGACCATGAGGGGGGAAATGGGAAAGAACACGCTATAAGCTTTTGTTAAAACAGTCTACTAAATTGTTTATTACAATATAACCACAATGTATTTCAGTAAGAAAAAGCTAAACTAATTAAAAGGTGGCAATTAACTTACAAAAGCGGCAAAAATGAAGCCATGGCATTATTACTGTGAGAGATTTTTAAGGTATGAACGGTATATTGCTGTCCAGTGGGCTTGGGTACTTTATTTTTTTTTAGATGTCCTGTACATATCTCAAAGTGCATTATGCATGAGTTCCCATACATTATACATGAAAGTTCCAACACTAATGTGGTTGTGTGTCTCGGGCCTCTCTGTCCTGAAAACTGGCGGTAACTGATATAGGATAAACATAAAACATGAAGAAAGAGGCCAAAATAAGACTCCGGGCTAATTGGTTGGTGTCTCTGAGCTCGGCTAATTTGTTATGGAGAGGTACAGAAATGTCCTGCTGTGGTATGCATAGCTATACCCCTGCGGGACCTTTTAATATAGAGCTTCAATCACCACATTACCCGCTCCGCAATTAGGATTCATTATATCCAGCACTTGCTTACCCGGCCCATACGGATATGCGCTGTGCTGGCTTTTGCCTTTTGGCATCTGGGACTTTTTTTTTTTTTTTTTTTTGGAAACGTGACCTATGACATTCGCGATCTGTAAAGGAATACCTGACACTCACACTGTACACGCAGGGCCTGTCTTGGGGTGAAATAACAAGAGAGTGAACAAATGAGTCTGGTCTTGTCTCAGGCGATTTCTGCTGGTTACAGAACGTGTGACAAGTGTGGTTAAAAGTTCAAATCAACAAGTAGGAGAGTGTATTATTGATTAGCAAGGCACACACTTTGTCCTGTTTTAATTTGGAAATAGCAGGGGAGCTTGTTTGGCTGGAACGGCAAAGGTGGTCAGCTCCAATCCAGAGTCAGTTTGTGGAAGGGTATGAACATGTATTCAGCAGAAAACAAAACAAAAATGGTCTGTGTCACAAAAGTTGTTGAAAGTTTACCCTCGAATGCACCTTTTAAAGCATTTCTTGACTGCTTCTACTAATTTCCCAATAAGCTGAGTGTGTGCAGAGCTTATCTGACAAAGACGATTTGACAGAAAGTGAGGTGTTAAAACCTTGTGTTCCTGACATTTTCTCAACTTGTTTCTTGTTGATGTAGCTTGTTTTCAGTTGAATCTGCTTTTGGGAAACAGCTTATACTATATTTGCAGGATCCTTTCTGTTAATTCTTGCACATAAAATATATAAGAGTAAAAGAAAGTATGAGTGCACACTTGAACCAATCTAGAAATCAAAGCATCGTTCTCTACAGTAACATCTACACATTCCTAATTCCTTTTACTACTCAGTAAGTTAAGAATGATCATGTTTGCGTCCATCTAAGTACATTTCACTACAGGGTGTAATCAGGACTATTCATACGTTTGCTTATGTCGTGTGTGTGTGTGTGTGTGTGTGTGTGTGTGTGTGTGTGTGTGTGTGTGTCCTCCATGGAGTATATTTGTGCTTCTCCACGCTGTCTGCCTGTGTGTGCATGTGCAGGAATCTAGGCCATCCCTCGTGGCTTTGTGTCTGAGAGGCGGATCAGCCTATACGAGGCCCAGTGTACACGGGCATGCGCACACTCACGCGGCCCCTACGGCCCTGACGTTCACCAGGGAACCACAAGCACTTCAGCGAGGGGTGTTCCCTCAGTGTAAACAATCGTAAAAATATGAACATTTGCGCAGAGACCCTCAGGACAAGGCAGGCTGCTATTGAAATGTATGGCACAGTTACACGTGTTGTGCTTTTATTCATATACATTTGGTGTTTTCCATAGCTTACTTTGTAATAAGGG
>OMNZ01004503.1:3582-21438 GCA_900303255.1 Lesueurigobius sanzi | reverse complement strand
AGAAGATGTCTGAACCAGGTCTAAACCAGGACTAAACCAGGTCTACACTGGGTCTAAACCAGGACTAAACCAGGACTAAACTAAGATTAAACCAGGTCTAGACCAGGACTAAATCAGGACTAAACCAGAACTAAACTAAGTAACTAAACCAGGACTAAACCAGGCCCAAACCAGGACTAAACCAAGTCTAAACCAGGCTTAAACCAAGACTAAACCAGGTCTAAACCAAGACTAAATTAGGTCTAAACCAGGACTAAACCAATACTAAACCAGGACTAAACCAACACTAAACTAAGACTGAACCAGGTCTAAACCAAGCCTAAACCAGGTCTATATCAGGTCTAAACAAACACTAAACTAGGACTAAATCAAAACAAAACCAGGACTAAATCAATACTAAACCAGGTCTACATCAATACTAAACCAGGACTAATCCAAGACTAAACCAGGTCTAATCCAAGACTAAACTAGGTCTAATCCAAGGTTAAACCAGGACTAAACAAGGCCTGTAAATTTAGATTCATTCACACAGACTCACTTTGAAAATAAATATAACTTTTCTAGATAATTTAACTTTGAATCCAGTTCATAAATAGTGGAGTAAAAAGTACAGGCTCTAAACTGTAGCGAAGTGAAAAGTATAAATCAGTACTTTTGACTTGTACCTGTACTTTTGACTTTATTACTTTACTTTCCTGTGAGTGTGTGTGTCGGCGAGCTGCGCTGGGGCGGCTGACTTCCAGGAACCCCTGCAGCAACAACAGGCTCCGTGTGCTTCCTGCTCTCACACACCGTTATCACAGGACGCACACACGGATCATTGGGCTATTCTCTTTGCCCCGCGCAGGTTTCCTCAACGCCTATCCCAGCGCCTCCGGCTGTCAAGATGTTTCACAGTGATTGTCATGAGAGAAGTCGCTCCCAGAGAATGGACCACAAATAGGCGCGGACAGACAGCCTCCTGTAACCTCCTGGGTTTGTGGGGTTGTTCACTTTGATCAGTAATGTCTCAAGCTGGGTGTGACATGCCAGTGCAATCTTTGTGCTGGTCCCAAGAGCTGTAAAGGGGAGACACTGTAGGCAAAACTCAATTTTCTGGGCCAGTTCAGTCTCTTAATGTACATACTTTCACCTGGAAATAAATAAATAAATGTCCTAATCTTCACAACAAGGTGTTTGATTGTTGCACCGATTTGTCGCTTCTCCATTGAATTACATGGGAGTTTGTAAAAAGCAGTGGGCCTCATTCATGAAACAAATTTGCGCACAAATGTGTTCTTAAGGCCGGCTTAAGAACATTTCTGGCATTCACAAAATTTGTTCATAGCTGAAGGAGTTCTTCTGGAAGAACAAACCCTAAAGCTGGACACACACTAGAGGATTTTTAGCCAGATTTTTTTGTCTGATAAAAACTTTTTCTCATGGCATGATCTGTGGTGGGACTCCTCGTGTGTGTGTGTGTGTGTGTGTGTGTGTGTGTGTGTGTGTGTGTGTGTGTGTGTGTGTCCTCATGTCTGTCCTTAAGTGTGTGTTGTCTTTGCACAGATCTTTAGTCTCAAAAGATTAAAAATCCTCTAGTGTGTGGACACCTTTAAACACAGTAAATCTGCAGTTTTAGAATATTAACAAAAAGTCTTACACAGCTTGAGTACCATTTTTCTAAAAATTATTTCATTTAAAAATATATTTATTTGAGAGAATGAAAGTGATGAGAGGTGGTATAGAGCAGAGAAAGGTGTATATCAGACTTTCACAGCTGAGGGCTGGAGCTCGTTAGCTGCTGCTCTGAGTCACACCTGTCGTAATCAGAGGAGAGGCTTTAGACAAAATACAGGAGGCTATTTACAATTTAAATAAATAGTAGCATACAAATATAAAATACTTCAAAAAGTTACATGTGAATGTAAATGAGTACTGCCTCATGCTCTTGTCATGCCCATATATGGACGTTAAAGGACGTGTCTTTGTATTTACATAGTCAATATAATGTAAATGTCCTGATAATGAGGGGAGTGGTGTTCTTTGTGTGTCTCTCTTTAAGGAGAGTTTTATCTTCTTAACAACGCCTTGTGAATCAGACCTAAGTTTGTATTTTGCAACCAAATTTCACTTTAGTAGCACAAGCAGGTACCAAACTTGTTTTGAAGGTTTGCTCAGTGGAGTTCTTCATCAAGACAACAGTAGCAACATTTGAATTGTTATTCATTCATTTGCCACTCAGTATTCAATGCTGAAGGTTCCATTTTTATTTTGATGCAAATATGTGCATAACCTCTTCTTCCTGCCTGATTTATTGTGTTTTCAACAAAAAACAAGCTGAAAAATTATTGTTTTACAGATTTTTTTTTCTTTTATAACTATCATATCACTAACTATTATTCAAAAGCTAAACAAGATGCAAAACGTTGTATACTCTATTCACCTGCAGTATCTTTCCTTAAATTAATTAAAAACTCTCAAATAAAAAGTCTTTAAATTGTCAAAGTTTTAAAAATCTTTCACATGTGAAATAATAAATTAATCAATTTACTGATGGAAATATATTGCGTTAATTGAAGAATTCTGATTATGATGTGATGTGCAGGGTGGTCTAAAAAAAATAAAAGCTATTTACTTCTTCCCAGCCCTTTTTTGGTTGTGGTGATTTGAATTTGAACTGTACATATGATGTGATGGATGAGAGCAACCAAAATAAAGTCATTAATCCATTCTTTCATTCATGCTTTGCCAAAAGGTCCCAATCTTTGTATGTAATGTAGGACATGGATGAGCTGATGTGGCGTAGCAGACCAAGGAAAATGATTTGTGGGTATAGTTAGACGGTGTGTTCAACGTTCTGGATCAATCAAATGTCATTACTCAATGTTGACTGTGAAATGATCTGCAACAGAATCTACCATTTAAGGCTTGGGGTTTGCACATATCTGACAGTCCCCAGTACCACCAGGATGCTCATGTTTAAGGCTGCTGAAAAGTCTATTTCTTCTTGTCTCTTCTGACCTCACATCTGAATGGGAGCTATATACTTTCCTGTTCTATGTCTCACCTCCATTTCAATCCGACTCTATATCTATTCAGCACGTATATATCCATAGCCGGCAGCCTTTGTGCGCGCTCAACAAAAGGAACCAGAGTGCAAATGGAGTCCTCATTTTGTGAAAGTGAGAGTGCCGCAGCAGACTGTCCATATATTCCCCTTTGAGAGCAGAATGCAAAATCCGCCGCTGGATCCTGGATAAGACACAGGCACACGGGGATGAAGTCAAAGAATGCAGTGCACAATGGCACCGCTGCTAACAATTGCTGTTAATGGCATCATCTTTTCCCCCAAAGAGAGTGCACTTGTTACAGTGATAGCGGTGTGGATAGTGGATGCTCTGTTCTCAGTGCATGCAGCAGGAGTCACAGGATGATGATGGCTTACATTATGATGGTGATGGTGAGGGAGTCCGACAATCTGCACAAACAAACAGGTTATAATGTGAGATCGTAGATGAGTGAAATTCACACATTAATCATGATCTTAAAGTGAGACACTGCGGGTGAATAGGGACTAAATGTAAATTTAGTGACGTGTGTTACATTGTGTTTTCCTGGGGGGGTTTGCATAAAAACTGACAAACAATGGGATCTTGTTTTGTTTTTGACTAAGAATGAATAAACCTGTAAAAACGAGGATCAAATTTTGCCTTGTTTGTTGGTTCATAACTCGATAAATCATGCTAGGAATGAAATATTGAAAATCCCTCTCAAAGCAAATTCAAAACAAGAACTAGACTTCAAATGTGGTGTTTATAGGAGCTGACAAAGTGGATATCTGTTGTGTAAGGAAAATCTCATTTTGAGAAAAGAGGCTTTGAACTTTTGTAATGTACAGTTGTAGCCAAAAGTTTACATTCCCTGACCGAATGTCAGGGTATGTATTATGCAAGAATATGAATGATAACACAATAACCTTTATTTCACTCATAGTTAGTTAGTTAGTGGTTGTGTGAAGCCTTTTATTGTAAAAAAAAATTGTTTAACTATATTTGTATAACTATAAAACTATAGCCAAATGTCCCTGATCAAAATTTTACATATTGTGCATTTTGAAACAAACATCAATTTTTTTCAGAGAGTCCGATTTTATCAGAGTCCTGTATTTCAGCTGAAGTGAGTTTTTCTTTACTCCTGGACAATTTTCCTGGCAGTAGTCATGTAACGTCATGTAAGTCATGTAAACGTTAGATCAGGGACATTTGAGTCATTTCTGTGAACTCAGTTCTTTGGCTTTGCACATCCACTAACCATGAGTGGGAAAAAAAGTTTTTTTGTTATCGTTCATATATTCCATGAGAAATGGCCAAAAATTAAAAGGGTATAAACTTAAAAGGATATGTAAACTTTGGCCAAACCTGTATGTGCATGTGCGTGTATATCTCCGCAGATTTTGCAGACTACCATTTGGATTTTAGATTACAGCAACTTGTGGAGGGGACTCCGTGCGTCACATGGACCAAACATGTCACTATTTGGGCATGGATACACGTGGGAAATGTTTTAGTGATTTCCTAACAAAGTTCAAAGCACAAGTTGACAAAACGTCATAAAATAAATATTGTAACGAGGGAGTTTGGTGATGTTAAGGGAGAAAACAAGTCAAAAGTCTCAACATTGAAGATTCTCCAATGAATCTGTTTCCCCCATGTTCATCACCTGTCTCTCGCCACTATTGCTATTTGTGGGTCACTGTTAATAGATTCTGAAGCTGCAGATACTTCAGATCCTCTGCTTCAAAGATCCAAACAAAAGATCAGAACTGGATTCTTGTGTCACGATGTAAACAAAGCACACACCAAGCCCTGAAGCTGGTGCCTACATTATTAAATGGAGTTTTTTGAAAGCGCAGCAGCATCTTGTCCCTAATGACCAGCACGTGCCAAACTCCAGCCGATGTCCTTGAACTAGAGTGAGATGTTTATGAGATGTTATGAGCAGTCGATGGAGCGTGACTTGTTCAGCTGAGCAGCTCGAGAGGACCAGTTGTTATAGTGTAGCTTCTGCTCGGCGCTCTCCCTGGCTCCGCTCTGAGATGACTTCCAGATGGTGAGGGAAAGTGTCTGCCTTTAGGTTACTGCAGGCCAGGCCGACTGCTCTGCTCGAGAGAGAGGGGAGTGTGTGGACATGTATCACAAAGGCCTTCTGCTGCTGTCTGCTGACTAAATGAAAGAGAAGAAGTTCAAAGGAAAACCTTAATAAAAAATAACGTGTCTGTGAAGTATCGAAATTATTTTAATTTGTTTTGGTCCAGTTTGATCTCTTGCCATATGAACGTTTATCTAGAAACAAAAACATTGACTAATCTAAGCTGTGTTATTATTGGATTTCTTCCATGTAAATTTGATTTATATGGAGAAGGGAAATACTTATCAATCACCACCAACCACATCAACCACATTGCATTCATACAGGCGGTGAGTGGCAGTGGGTGTCTTGCCCAAGGACACAAAGACAATCTGCACCTCCGCGAGTCAGCATTCGAACCACCAACCTCATCATTGGACGTCATTGTTGTGAACAAAAATTTTTCCACTAAAAATCCCCTACAAAAATATTATCTATATACTTACAGCTTTTATGTGAGCTTTGTGAAAAAAATATGCAGAAACAAGAAAGAAAGAAACAATGTTCCATCAAACTTCTTCATAGTTTGGGGATAAATTCTGATGAATGTGTTGTATATAAGGAGGGTTGGTGTGCTCCTTATACATTAAAAGAGCCACAGCCCGTTTCAAGACAAAATGAAAGCTGTAAAAAAACACAATATGTATAATATTTTTATACTAAAACGACAAAGAATACATTGAAATCATTTAGTTTGTAAATTCTGCTTGTATTCTAGATCAATTTAGATGTTTTAGCAGCTTATTACTCGCAAAACCCTGTTATGGTCTTACTTTTATTTTCATGAAAAGAGTGGCAGCAGTGACTTTAAAGAGCCGCATCTGTCTTTTAAAGGTGCACTACGTAACTGTGAAAAACAAACAAACCTTGACCTTCGTGACCCCAGTGGCTGTGGGTGCAGCATGGCACATTTGCTTTCCATCACAGTGGCCTCTATGAGGCTCCATAAACAAATGTTTCATGGTTTCATACCAGAAATCTACCAGAAACCCTGAAGCAATTGATCCCCGAGCGCCATTAAGGCTGCTGTGATGGGGAGCAATGGTGCCGTGCTGCACTAGGTCACTATATGGTCTAATCTGCACTATTTTCTGCATAAAAACAATTACATAGTGCACCTTTAAAGGGACTATACCTGATTTTTAAAGTACAAACAATGAAAGAGGGAGGGAATAAATTCAATTGTTAGTTGCGGTCCAAACACATTCCTAACCTTCCTCACACATTTATAAAATCCCATTTCTTCATAGAGATGAGTTTATTAGCAAATTTCACAACTAGCGGGGTCACTTTTTAGGGTTATAGTCACAGAAATGCAAGAAAAGTAGCTTGCAAACTCATGAAATTTACAAAAATGCTTAAAATGTACATGCAGTTTTTCCACAAATGTCTGAGTTTACAATTTACCAAAAGAGGAGGAATTTTGTTTGTTTTATTCCAGTGGATGAAAATCAGGTATAGTGCCTTTAAGATGGTGGTTGCCCTATTCGAACTCATCCCATCCTGCTTCCTTTTTATTGTATTATTTATTTATTTATTACAAATGGAAGTATATGCCTGACAGCAGCCCGTGACCCGCGGCCACAGCCACAGTATAAGAAATCACGACAGCAAATACGTTTGGTCTTGACTTGACCCTGCAGTGCATTTTCCAACCTGTTTTAGGACACACAGATGCGCTCTCTGCCCCCCTTCTCCGGGTGCGCGCTATAGGCCACGCCCCCCGCCACCTGGCTCCGCTGCGCACAGCCGACTGGAGGCAGAGCGCAGCGACTCCTCTCCACGGCACCCACCGGCTCCACACGCAGCTACACGGGACACGGACCGCGGGCTCGTTCGCTGTCAGTTTGTGAATTAAAGCCACCTTTAAAAGAGACCACTGACATTTTGATGATAGCCCTGGAACCATTGGACAAAGACGGAAAACTAGACTGCATCCTCGCTGTTTCTCCTCCTTTCTCCAGCTCCCATCCCGAAGATCCCCGTGACTGACCACTTCTCAGTTGTGCGTGCGCGCGTATCCTTCTGCGGCGTGTCCTCGGTTGTTCCGATAAGCGCGCAGGGCAGCTGGGAGACAAGTGTTCGGACTCTGGTTGTTGTTGTTGTTTCCCTGGCTCTGGAGGATCAGCGGAGGGGACCGAGCGTGGACCCCCACCCGGACTGGAAATTATTAAGCCCCCTCACATCAGCGTGCCGCATGGTGGGAATTTCTACCTCCTTGCAGTGTAAGTGCTCGCTCTCTTTCTGTTTTCATGGATGAATACGCAAGTTTTGTCCGTATTGGTCAAAGTATTCGGCTGCATTTTTTTGTGCTTATAAAAGCTGTTTGCGTCTGTGTTTTGTCAAGAGATAATCTAAGTTTTAAGCAGCAGTGGGCTGTCTATTGCCATTTTCAAATGCGATATTAGATCTTCATGCGTTCTCAAAACACATTTTGAGATTGTGCACTCTCAGACCTCACCAAAGAGCAAGAAAAGTGGCGCAAAAAGAAACATTTGTGGTTACTAAATTGTAATAATAAACAAATACATTGATTATAAGAAAATTACAAAAGTGGTTCATGTGAGTACAGAATTCTAACTTCCAAGAATTGAGAAGTGTTTTCCAGTTGGAAATGTGAAAACATCTCTTCACAATGGCCCTGCTGTTTTACAAAAAAAATAAATCTTCTTGACTTAGCCCTTACGTTGTTGCCTCTAAATCTAGTGTTTCCTTTCATTATTGGAGCAGATCGGTTTGAATAGGAGAAATCTGTGAATGTGAAATCAATCCAAAAACGTGAAATCCTGCCTTCCTTTATTGCTGTTTTTTTTTTATTGGTGATTATGAGAATGCATTACTTTTGACTTTTTGCTCCATTCATCGTGCCTCACTGCAGTGGTCACGGTGCTTAAATTGGCCACATCCTTTATCATGGCATGCCTTATATATCCTCTCTTTTGCCGCTGGTCCTCCATTTAAGTTGAGTGAAAAGACTATTACCTGGTGTGTGTGTGTGTGTGTGTGTGTGTGTGTGTGTGTGTGTGTGTGTGTGTGTGTGTGTGTGTGTGTGTGTGTGTGTGTGTGAGTGTGTGTTTGGGCAGATAAGGATGCCACAGACACACAGGAGTAAATGAAAGGTAAACAAGGCAGATGATGAAGTGAATGAATCAAAGTGCTGCGGTTGTGTGCGTGTGTGCGTGTGTGCGTGTGTGTGTGTGTGTGTGCGTGTGCGTGTGCGTGTGCGTGTGTGTGTGCGTGTGTGTGTTGTGGTCCAGGCTCTGCAGCGTCCTCCATCCATCTGTGAGCACACACCTGTTCCCTCCCTGTCCCGTAGAGAGAAAGAGTGAGAGAGAGAAAGAGAGAGAGAGAGAGAGAGGGGTCGAATGCATCCCCCTTCGGACCAACATCTGCACCTTTAACAGTCATAAAATTAACATCGAAAAAAGGAAATCACAGCTAGAGGGGAAACAAAAACAATCCCCTCGGTTGGTTGTGATGTGAAGTCATTGTTAAGTGCTGTTTTTGAGTATGACACATAGATGTTTTCGGATGAGTCAACGTGGATAGCATGAGGGCTAAGGCAAACATGGGAAAACATTGCAGTATTTCAGAATCACAACAAAAAGTCAGAATGTAATTGTACTGACATCACACACGGGGGAAAAACTGATTCGTAGGAGCCCAAAATTATTATATCGGACATACATTTCGAAGTATCCCGCGGTGCGTACCAGGCTTACACATCTTAAAGTTGGGTTTTTCTGCTACTGTTTGTCTTGTAATTGTGTTCGAGAAGGACACAATAGCCTGGAAATGATCCAATCAAATCTTTCATAAAGCAAACGGTCACAAAAACGCATTTTTGGGAGTATGAAACTGGAATGCAAGGGAGCAGTGTCACATCTAGGGCTGCTCGATTTTGGAAAAAATGAGAATCACGATTTTTTTGGTCAAGATTGAAATCACGATTCTTCCAACGATTCTTTTTGAGTTTGAAAATAAAATGCATTTATTCAGCATTTCGGCAAAAAAAAAAAAAAAACTGTAGAAATGTGTCTAATTACCTGAGTTCAGAAGCAAAAACATGACATTCCCTGCTCCGCCCCTGCATCAAATGCCAAAAGAATCGTGCAAAAAAAACAAAAAATTTTTTTAAAAAATAAAATAAAAAAAGAAATAAAAAAATAATAATAATAATAATTAAAAAAAAAAAAAGCTAAAAGAATCGCTCCAACTCGATTTTATTAATTTGGAGATCGTTTGGCTCAAGAATCGAAATCGTGATCAAAATTAAATTAATTGCACAGCCCTAGTCACATCGCATACTGTACTGTATATAAGGTATCATTATAGTATAAAATACATGCAGCCAGTCCTTCTACATTCCCCAACTATTAAGATCTAACACTATAGTTTGATGCTTTACGACTGCACACGTCCTCCGCTCTCCTCATAGACGCACTGATTATTCCTGTCCGTCTGCTACAAGTCCCCCGTGTGAATAATAGATGAAGTGAATGTGAGTGCTCGTACACACTGCGCCCTCTCGGATCGATAGCCCCATTGATGGTTATCAGCGAGAGGGCAGTCCTCTCCGCGGCTTATTGAATTTCATCACGGCAGCGGCGGCGCTCCGGCAGGTGTAGTGTGCGCCGAGCAAGGGCCCAGGTCTTTGTTTTATTGTGGGTCATGAGTTGGCCTTTACTGGGCCAGATAATGTGAAAACTGTGCAGCAAGGATTGGTTTGATTGATATGAGGATTTGGGCTTGAGCATTACAGCTAAGGGGGGTACAACAACCACTGTTACTGTTGTGTTGTTTATAGGGCTGGGTACCGTTAAACGATACCAGTACAGTATCGAAAAAATAATGAAGGTACTACCGGTATCGAAAAATAAATGGAATAAATGGAAAGCAAATTTCTCTTCCTGGTGGATCTCAGACTGCAGTAAAGAAAGGGCTAAGGTGTTTCAGCTCAAATAAATGATAAAAACACTAAAAGAAATAGAATAAATGATCATTATTGTTCTGTTTTATGGTTCTACAACAAAACTAAAATCAAGCACGAGGATAAATGACTCGATTTGAGAATATTAGTCTTGTTTAGAGCAGTTTTGACTGGATTAGGCACATTTACTACTGTCATCTAGATTATTTGGTTTATTTCATGAAATTTTTACTGATTCTCAGGTAATCTCACTTGAATTAGGGAAATAAAACTGCCCAAAGACCAATTTTCTTACCCCATTGGTAAATTAATTGAAATAAAAAAGGAACTAAGTAGAAATCTATTGAAGCAAGTCAAAACAAGTGGTTAGAATTAAGTCAAATGAGCCACTAAATCAGCTCAAATTTAGATAAATAAGATGAATTTGGGTCATTTAACCTTCTAGATATTTACTTTTTTGTGTAGATGACCAATAATTTAGTATAGGTATCGAAAAAGGTATCGTTCAGGTATCGGTATCGTAAACCAAGTATCGTTAAAGTACTAGTATCGAAAAAAACATGAAAGGTACCCAGCCCTAGTCATGAGTTGGCCTTTTCTGGGCCACAGTGCAGTGTTTAATGTCAAGGTCCGGTCTGGGCGCGACACAAACTGATGCCGGTGCGCTTTTTTACGGCCAGATAATGTGAAAACTGTGCAGCAAGGATTGGTTTGATTGATATGAGGATTTGGGCTTGAGCATTACAGCTAAGGGGGGTACAAGACTGTTACTGTTGTGTTGTTTACCCATCATGCCTCCAGTGTCTGCGAGCACTGGTTGATGAACCCCTATATGCATTCAGCTCAATTTAAACATTGAGCATAAAAGGAATAATTCTAACTGGCTAAAACACAAGGAAATATGTGAATAAACAACTGCAAGTGAGTGCACTGTCTACTTTTAAGGGTACCAGTAGGGAACAGACAACAAAATGGGGAAGGTGCTGGTATAGATCAAATGTGCCACCGAAGAAGATTGGAATTGATTTATATTTCTTTAGATAGCAGATTCTGTTGCTTCACTGCAAAAGGTGATCTCTTGATGAGTTCAATTTGCTTGAATTCAGAATGTTTAACCTGATTTTGAGTGGTTTTGACTCACCAAGGAAAATTATCTACCAATGGAATGAGAATTTTTGCACTCAAATAAAGAAAAATCATAGAATTTCTTGTAAATTTAGGTTTTACCATCTCATTTTAAGTGCGAGATGTTTAAGTGCAAAAATACTTGTACCATTGGCAGATAATGTTACTTGGTGAGTCAAAATTACTCAAGGGTCTGCGTGGTATGCCCACACTGTACATCTGTAAATTCACCATTTATATTTATCTTATTTTATGCATGCCTTATAGTTCTATCATTTTTTATACCTTTTTTGCCCATATTTTATTATTTATCACTATTACAAGTGTATGTTTCATGTTGCACAAGTACACCAAAGAAAATTCCTACTCTGTGAAACCTTCATTGACAATGGCAATACTTTTGATTCTGAAATATTCTGAATACAAGCAAGTTTAACTCATCAAGAAATCATTTTCTGCAGTGTTGGTGGAAGAACATGTCTTGGTTGTTTCCCCTCCGATAAATGATAAAAACATGGAATATGCAACAATTGAAAGTGAACAATGTTTTTCTGTTTTATGTTTCTAGATAGCGACAAAGGTATTGCTCAGGTGCAGTGTTGTAAAACAAGTACAGATCGTCTAACGACCAAGAAAAAATGAGACCAATACAGATAAACATGTGAAATGCAGAGATTTAAAGTAAATCCATCTTTTTATTTGACGTGAGATCGCGTCCGCTCCTGACGCTCCTGACACTCCTGACGCTCCTGACGCTCCTGACGCTCCTGGCGCTCCTGACGCTGTTCACCACATTGGCACATCATATCACTTTGATCCTGACGCTCCTGACGCTCCTGACGCTCCTGACGCTGTTCACCACATTGGCACATCATATCACTTTGATCCTGACACTCCTGACGCTCCTGACCACATTGGCACATCATATCACTTTGATCCTGACGCTCCTGACGCTCCTGACGCTCCTGACGCTGTTCACCACATTGGCACATCATATCACTTTGAGCCGGACGTCTGGTGACAAAAGCCACTCTGCCCACAGACAATGGCAGCATTACCCACACGCGGATCTGAAATGTGTAAATAGCGCGCGCCTCTTGCTCCTGACGCTCCTGACGCTCCTGACGCCTGTGTCATTAATTAGAGAGACAGCTGTGCAGGTTATCAGCCGGCGCCGCTGATTGGAGCGCTCGGTTCGACATATGAGCCGCAAACACAGACAGGAGCCGCAATCTTCCAGACGTCTGCCGTGTGCACAGACCTGGCTTGAGTCACTAATTAACTTTCTCCCAGTGTGTCTTCCACAGACAGACAGACAGACGAGCATCTCTCTCTCTCTTTCTCTCTCTTTCTCTCTGTCTCTCTCTCTCCTCCTCTCTTCCTATGTGTGACGTGAATGCCCCGCTCTGTGTTTATTTTCCTGCCTCCATCTGGACCGGGTTGATATTGTAATCGCACTAATGCACGTTGCCTTTTGCTCACACACACACACACACACACACACACACACACACACACACACACACACACACTCAAGAGCGCACCCTCCCTCACAATGTGCCATCCCGACAAGCCGCCTTTTCTTATTCCAAAAGATAAGGCGTTGGGGATGAGATTGGGGCGGCTGTGAATGCGCGGCGGCTGGGGGAGAGAGAGTCCGTGTGCAGGTGTCTATACAGGAGCACAAAGGGCCAGGCACACAGGTTTATTATAGGTAAAAGTCTGCTTTCACTCTCCCAAAGATAGATGTATTGAATAGGTGTTTTTAAAGATGGCGGAGAGTTGATAATAATAGAGGTGTGTGAAGATGTTAGCGGCTATCTGGTGTTTTTTTTTTTTCTTTTTTTGTTCTTCTCGATTTTCACCTGTCACTCAGTTTACATTAAGAGATGAGATAGATAGTTTGGAGTTTTTACTGTTTTGAGGAAAGATTATTTATCTGAACACTGCAGCCTATTGTTGCTATTGTTGAAATCGGGACAGCATCGCCATCTCAAATCAACGTCATATTTTTGTAATCAGCTGCATGATATATCAGGAAATTTGTTGTTTATAGTGTATTGTGATTGTCTAAGCTGACTGTACAGCTGCTTAGGGCACCGAGACCACCAGGGGCCCCAAAAAAGTGTTCAGATATTGCCCTTGTCTCTCCTGAAAATGTCTTTCTACTTTATTTTTCAAACGTTGTCTGGGTGAGAAGCGCGACATTGACTGCTGTATCTCATTTTGTCTAATATAAATTTTCTTTCCAATGGAATACTGATGTTGTGAGGGCCCCAAGACAAAATTCTGCTTAGGGACCCGTGAAGGTTTGGGCTGGCCCTGGCAATATCCATTTTGAAAAATATATTGCAGACTCCCTGAGGTCTTCCATCTGTCTGCGATTTACAACTCAAAAATGTGCAAAAGTTCAATCTTCATAATTTAGCTAACTTTATTTTGGTTCTGATTCTTGTTTGTTTGTTTGTTTGTTTGGTTTATTTGGTTGGGACAGTGCGTGCACATGAAGAATGCATGTGAACACGCCACTCCGGATTGTAGCCTTGGGCTAATTTCCATCCGTTGTCCCACATTCGCATTCACAAACTCACTCTCATTCATCCTGGCCTATTGTACATGTTTTTAGTGGTAGGGGAAACCGGAGCACCCGGAGGAAACCTACGCAGACATGGGGAGAACATGCAAACTCCACACAGAAAGGCCGCATGGGCCGGGAATCGAACCCGGGACCTTCTTGCTGTGAGGCAAGAGCGCTATCCACTCTGCCACCGTGCCGCCCGCCTGTATATTTTAAGTCTTGTTTTGACTAAATTTGATGAAAAAAATGTGTAATTGAACATTTTGCAATGGTATAAATGTTTCCACATTCAAGACACTATTGTGTTTTGTCCTTATGTCATTCAGCCCTAATCAGCTGCTATTGCAATGTTCTCTGCTCCCTATCTATATGTTCAAGGTTTTAAGAGAGATCCTGCCACCCAATAGATGTCCAAAATCTCAATTTGTCATGTGAGAAGTTGGGACCCGGGCCTGTTTCGCCTCGCAGCTTTTGTTTGGTGATCGCGGAGGCGCTGTGGACAGCTGCGATTGATGGGGCGTACAAGCGGTGAAACGGCACGATTAGGAGCCCCTTTCTCCTTAGTTCACTGGAGGACAATTGTTGAAGAATGGAGAGGCTGGAGATGCCGCGAGTCCATAAAACCCTGGCCGTAAAAAAAAAAAAAAAAAAAAAAAAGGAAGTCATTTTTTGCCCACAAGCAGGAGACAGGTTTGAAAGAAGCCAACAGGCAGAAAATCAGACAAATTGATAGAGACAAAGGCATGGGCTGGAGAGAGGACACCGAGCTCACGCCTGTCATGTTCAAATGACTCAATCAAATCAAGCAAAACATCAGGACCTACACTTAAACGAATGAAAAAGATGCGGATAACTAATCGTAAAGGGCAGTACAATGTCAAACAACTGACTATCCTGGCTATTTTGGGTCTCATTATGAATCAACCTTGTAGTTAAAGGGCATATGACAGGTTATAACCATTTTGTTTGAAGGATATTAATGTTAGTTTTAGTCAGTGAAGTGGAAATTTTATGAAGAAAGTTTTTTTTTATTTACTTTTTTAAGTTAGTGACTGACTCACTCCTTTCTCATTGGTATAATATGGTCGGCATAGCAACAGTTAGGCTGTTTACCTCTGCATATGTCTCACACAGTATGTGCTATTTGCCCAAATCCAATAAGGAAGTGAAAAGTGAACTACATAAAAATGTCAAACCAGGGAAAACTAGACAAAAATTTAGCAAAATCCTGAAATGCTAGTTTCTTGTATTAGTTTCCTCTCAATTGTCCTCCTGACGTGTTCAGACTGTGCTCAGTGAGCATTACATGTCAGAAAAATCTCCATGAAGTATGAAGTGGTGCGGACCTAATGACCAATGACAATGTCAGAGTAAGTTACACCCGATTATCTCGCCGGTGTGGCTCCTGGATGCACTGTTTTAGAGAGGAAGAATCCTGAATCGCTCTGTGGGGTGTTCTCCATCTATCCAAAGAAGGAACCGTTCAAGTCTTTCCGCTCCCCAATTTGTGACGCACTGCTCAGTTCTTTCTCATTAATTTTGATGTATGGATCGGGACGTGTGCTTTGTGAAAAGGGCAGCCTGGTAAAAAAGCAGTGTAATTAAGATCCAGCGGCGGAGAGAGAGAGAGAGAGAGGGAGAGACGAGTGCGGGAGCAGAGATGGGCGATCAATAGATGGAGACAGTGGACTGTGTGTTTTTTCGCTGCGAGTATCGATGTGTTCAGTCAATTACAGCCAAAGAAATTGCGCGTGCGTTCAAACGTGTGTGGTTACAATGACTGTAGCACACTCCTATGTTTAAGATGTGTCTGGCTATTGCAAATAATGAAGCCTATTCCCCCGCGTGATTTGACTTGCACGATGGGCATTGTGGTCCGAAGAGGGCTTTCAGCTGTTTCCAGTTAGCCGGCCAGTCAGTGCGGAGGTGGGACAATGGTCAGACGGTCATTTGGATAGCGCTGTCGTCAAACCGTCAGCAGGTGTCCAACGGGAAGTGCTCAAAGTCAATTATGGGAGCCAGAGTAAGTGAGATAGGAGAGAGAATGGAGGTGATGAATGTAATCATTGACAACCTATTCTACAGTGATTGCAGCTTTTGTCTGCAGCGTCATTTTGATATAAGAGATTCAAGATTTAGTCAAGCAATTCTGTGTTTTATTCCAGTCTAGTTTTAGTCAATTCAAATTGCATATGAATTTAGTGAAATTGTCAACTTTACATTCATACTGTTGCATTAAGGCCTACTCCACTGCTCCATGGAGCTTCTCCCACGAACAAAGAACAAACTTACTCCTTGAACAGTGCATTTAAAGTGGACAGATCCTGCTTCTGAGGTTTAGAGACAAGCTTAAAAGCATTCTTTAGGGGTCTGAGAATTAATATTTTACATTTTAGATTGAAATAATGGCTCTGAAATACGCCTGGACTGGTGAGGATTTGGCTTGGAGCTCCCCCTGTAGGTAGCAGGGGGAATCATTTATTAAAATAAACATTCTCCTTCTCTCCACAAAATGGCTAGCGATACTTTGAGCACAGAACTGATCCGGCGTTGGATTATTGGCATTAAAAATGTGGAGGACAGTTTGGGGCTTGAACAATTATGCAAAATGCGCAAATTAAGTGAATTACTAGGTCTGTTTTGATGAGGGAACAAAAGTCAGTTTCAGTTTTCATGTTTTGGCCCAGTTTAATCTGTTAACATATAAACTTTCACCTGGAAACTAAGAAATTACCTAATCTTTACAGAAAGGAGTGTGATTATTCATTGATTCAACGTTTCTCCATAGAACAAAAATGCATTTTCTCATATTGTGGCGACTACATCTCCACTTTAGTAGCTCCTACAGACTCCAAACTTTACACAATTGGATTTGAAGGATTGTTCAGGGGGATTTTTCAATTCTTGAATTCCTGATTAATTGAGATTTGAACCTAAAAACCAGGATGAAAATTGTTGGCCAATTTTGCACATAAAATTCCTTATTTATATATGAAAACATAAAATGACAGAAAACATGCAATACATTGTTTTCTCATATTTATGTCAGTAATATACAGCAAAAGTTTCAAATTGATGGTACTCAATATCATTTTTTACCCTATTCACCTGCAGTGTCTTGTCTTTATGATATGAGTCCCTTTTTTTCATTTTTATTTAGCATTTATCAGTCAACAAAATGTATGAATATTTTAGTCATAACTTAAGTCTTACCTAACAACTTTAATTTAGTTTTAGTCCAATTTTAGTTATCACAAATATTGCTTACTTACGAAAACAAAAAAATATGAGGCTACACTGTGGAACATGTCCTTGAAAAGCATCAACAGGTATCTACGAAACAACACTGCAATGCATCTCGGACACCTTCCATTTGCCTCGGCCTTACGAAGCGCTCGACTTGTTGAGTAAATGGGCATGTTTTTTTTTTTTTCCGTCCAGGTACTCCGCTGTGACACACCTCCTCAACCCCAGCTGCTCTCATAGATTTGCGATTGACAGCACTTTGGGTCGGCGCATCTGTTCCCTTCCTCCCTCCCTCCATCATCCCGCCGCCATATGGACATGTCATCCTCAGCTGCGCGTTTCATCGTAGCGTAAATGATGTGTCTCCATGGCAACCCGACTCCGCTTTCAGACAAGTGATATGAATTATGTTTTTTCCTCTTTACCGGCACACTCCTCTTGTCCAGCTTGTCTAAAAAACACGCTTTAGAAGATGTGCCTTGACGTTTATATAGCGCTCCGGCCTTTTTATATCCCGATAGCATTCCCAATACTCTTGGGAAGTTTTATAGCTCCTGCAGTGAATGGATGTGTTCGCGATGGAGCCGTTTGGGGAAGAATCCAAGTTCTCCTCCTTTTCGGTGCGAGACTTAAGCAGCTACAGATTGTGGTGAAACTCCTAAGTCCGGCTCGGAGCGCGGACTCTCACGAAGCAATAAAAATACAGGGGAGAGAATAAATCCATCTCTCCATGTAAGGTAATTTTTTTGCAGATGTTTCGAGATGTTTGGCTCGAATGTTGCTAATTTCTTGCCCATCTGCCCCCCCCCCC
>OMNZ01004491.1:4773-20899 GCA_900303255.1 Lesueurigobius sanzi | reverse complement strand
TAATCATCCACAGAGCACAGGCAGGGGGAAGTGTTCACCTGTCGGACCATACACTGGCCCTACAGAGCCAGCAAGTGAGAAGGCTTGTATACAGCAGATTAGGAGCTATTGTGTTGTGTCAGCTGAGCGCAGGTAAAAGAGCCGACGCATTCACAAGAGCTGAAGTCAACCTTTGCTGGGAGCGTGTTACATTATGCAAAGGAATGATTAATGTGTGTCACATTCTTGAGCTGTACAGTTAGAAATGTGTGCGTGAAAAGTAAGTAAAAGCCAAACCATGACATACTGTGCATCAGTGGTAGGCAACGTCAGGCCCGGGGGCGAAATCCAGCCCTTTATCATAGAACTTTTGGCCCCCCAGGATAATTTTGAGAAACATTTGTACACATGCACTGAGAAAATGACTTAAACGTGCTTGAATTGAAAGGGTTTCCACAGATTTTGATATTTTAAATTAAGATTGCTATTGGAATAAATATTTTCTTTTTCTTTCCATGGACATCTTTTTCTCAATTTAAGTTTTGCTTTTCTTATTTGAAGTGTTGTGCTTGTTCTATTGGAAATTCGTATTTGAAGACAAAATCTCATAAAAGTTTTTTTTCTACCATTGAACTTTCATACACATAGAAAATACTGAAAATGCCTCTATTCCTTTAAAAATGTCCTCCAGACATTCCAAATCCCTGTTAGGTCATACAGTATATGATGCACAACACTGGCATTTGTAGAAAGTAGTGCTTTACTTGGAGCCACGAGTGGGAGATTTGGCCCCTGGTCCCCCTTGTCCTCTTGCCTACCCCTGCTGTACATCGTCAGGTTGGTCCATGGTGGTACTGTATGATGACAAAGCACTTAAACTGTAGTAGGCCATATGCACGCAAGTGACACGTGACTTCCGACTTATTTCCCTATGGGGCATTAGCAGTGTCTCGTCCAAATAAATAAAAAGCTCTGGATTACATGGAGGCAGTGAGTTACTGATGGACTGTCACAAGCAACGTGTTGAAAACATCGCGCTGATGTAAAGACTTCACTAAAGGAAACTTTAATGATCTGTTTTTGTCTTCAAGCTAACAGCTAACACCAAATAAAAAATTTAAAACATTGTTTAAAAAATATTATTATTTAGTTGTTTAATTTTTGTGTCATTGTTTTTTAATGCTAGCCTTAAACTCCGAGATAAAAAGTTCCTCCTTAATGAGCACAAACATTTCCTCCAGTCAAGTCTTCACATCAGTGTTTTTAACCCGTTGCAGTCCATCAGTAAATCACTGCCGCCATGTAATCAAGAGCTTTTTATGTATTTGGAAGAAACACTGCTAATCCCCCATAGAGAAAAAAGAGGGAGAGGAAGAGCAGTGACAGACGGAGATTCCAGTCGGAAGTCATGTGCATAGAGCCTATCAATAATACTTATTCTAGGTTTCTACATTGTTATTAAATATCACTGTTTAATATAAAAGGTGTAAACGACTAAAAACATTAACATAATTTCATAAGTTTTGACAATTGGTGCCCCATCTTGAAATAATTTTCAACTCTGTGACTCGCGTGACCCTTGAGGGGCCAGAACCTCATATTGGAAACCTGTATTTTATGTAAGGCTGCACAATACTGTATATTGCAAAAAATATCGTATCCCAAGAAGCCACAAAATATCGCAAATTCCCTTAAGTCTTCCATCGGACTGAGATTTTGACATTTTTTGCCAACACTCTCTAAAACCAAACATGCATGGACCTTACAAATGTGCAGAAGTTCAGTTCGCAAGTTTTTACAATATCGTGCAGCCCTAATTTTATGTGACAAAAATCCACAATTTGTCCATATTAACCTCTTAAACCCCAACAGGCCCAATTTGGGACCTGGGGAAGAAAAGAGACAGAAAGAGGGGAAGGAGAGATCGAGAAGAAGGAAAGGAGAGATTGAGAAGAAGGACAGAGGGTGAGAGGAAGGAGAGAGAGAGGAAAGAGAGAGAGGAAGAAAAGAGACAGAAAGAGGGGAAGGAGAGATCGAGAAGAAGGAAAGAGGGAGAGAGGAAGAAGAGAGAGAGGGAAAGGAGAAAGAGAGGAAAGAGAGAGAGGAAGGAAAGAGACAGAGAAAGGGGAAGGAGAGAGATTTTAGTGCCCAATTTGGGTCCTATAGGGTTTAAGAGGTTAATTTGGCCTTTGAGATGGCTTACTTTTGTTAGAAGTGTCCACTTTGATTAATTTGCAACTGAATGGACTGTCAACCAAAACAGCTTTAACCTCTTATACCCTACAGGACCCAAATTTGGCACGCTGGGACAATTAGGTGCTCTGGAAGTAATTACACTATCCTGAACATCATACAAATACAAACTCCCGTGTCAGCCTTACATCAGATATTCCTTCTTTGTTATGAATTTGGGCAACTTGTGCACCACGGATGGCAAGTTCTGAATCGTATCCAAAGCAAAGTTAATCATGATTCCTTGAAAGCCTGACCATTGGGGAAAAGACATTAGAGAGTCAAATAAAAACAAAGACTCATTCTGTGGTTTACAGGAGTTGCGGTGAGTAACGCTGGTGCTAAGCCATGCTGAGTCAACTTCCCCCACTGTTTACATGACAGCTCTGTTTCACTCATGAGAAAATGTCACCTCAAGTTACATTTGCAGCTAATGTTTTGGATATGACTAATACGGGAAATATGCCGGGCTGTTCCCATCGGAAGACATGCTGTTATGTATGCCGGGGTCATGCCGGATCGTGCTAGCTTCGCTGACACACTTTGAACCCATTTCAGGAAGCCGGCTTATCTTTTTGTACATTTTTGCTGAGTTACTCCCGATAAGAGACCACTATCAGGCTGTGATGTAAACCTGTGGTAAAAATGTGAATGGACGCAATGTGCAGTTGCGGAGTATGTAAACTGTGGTCTTGCCGAAGTGCCAAGGGATGACTAATTGCAAAGCCCAGCCGTACTCCATTAATATTTGTTGCATGCGTCCCAAATTGCGTCGGCACATCTTGACTGCAAATGCGCTTGTAAATCTATCGCCTTTAGAGACTAATAATAACAAATGTATCTCTGGTGATTGCGTCTCATGGCACCGTGTGATGTAAACCACACCAAAAGCAGTCATTAATGGCACTTTTTCCCCCCCCTCCTTTCTCGAGGCAGATACAAAGTGGAGAACTTGAAAGCAACTCATTATTCAATATTTACACATGGAGCTTTGTAGTGCGCTCCACAGAAGCTTTCCATTTAAACTTGAAATTCATCAGAAAGTTTCCGTGCGCCTTCATCTTGTGGGAACTGGTGCTAATGTGGATTCTAGCACCATTCAGGATGTCTGAAATGAAAAGGTAAGTCCTTTTGAAACCGCGGCAAATTGATACGCCGTTAGCCGATTAGCACGCTATGAGCTACAAAGCTAATCTTCAAATGTGCTTTCACTCAGGCCTGTGTTTTGATGTTGCTTTTTTCATTCAAATGTGCCATATCCTTCATATTAGCAGGATCTGGTTCATATACTCGCAATTCTCTTCACATGTTTGGTTATTGTTAGTATTTCCTCCAGTAGGCTATTTACACACATGGCTTTTTTGTGCACAGAAGCTTTACATTTAAACTTGAAATCCGTAGTTTCAGGCCACCTTGATCTGGTTTCAGTAATGAATCGAACACCATTTACACTGCAGTAGGGATTGGCATCAGAGCCGCCTTATCCAACAGGCTAGCAGGGGCTGGAGCCCAGGGGCCTACCATAGTCAAGGGCCTATGAGAATTAAGGGATTTTTTATTTATTTAAAGTAAGTCTCTAGCTCATTCCTGTCAGGAGGTATGACATTTTAAATAAATAATTAAAATATTCAATACAGCCACTAGGGGGCAGCCAAGATGTTTTTTTAAGGATGGAATTCCACACCTGTCCAGCAGAGGACAAAGTCTTGTGGCCATACCGCCTTCGCTATGCCTGATCCTGTCAGATTTCTGTTGACAGGATCAACAGAAATCTGTTACAATACTGGGTAAGCCCCGGGGCCTATGGGTACATTAAGTGGCCCTGATTGGCATAGCCTAACTCGGGGATCTCCAACCAGTAGCTCGGGAGCTACCGGTAGCTCGCCAGCCTTTTCCAAGTAGCTCGCCAAAGGTTTTCTACATTTCTTCATACGCTTGATGAGTCACATTTTAGATGCATTTTTGTTGTTCTGAGCAAAATATCACCAAACATAGCAAGTATGAAGCAGAAACTACTATAATTGTCTTTTATTGAGTTGAATGATCATCTTGACAGTCCTATGGCCCAGTTACACGTGTTTCTTTGAATTATAAGTAGCTCACTGTCATTTTTGTTACGCTGGTCACACACTAGAGGATTTTTAGTCAGATTTTTAGTCTGAGGAGGCGTGACTCAACAAAAACTCTCTCATGGCATGATCTGTGGTGGGACTCCTCATGTGTGTCCTCATGTCTGTCCTTAAGTGTGTGTTGTCTTTGCACAGATCTTTAGTCTCAAAAGATTAAAAATCCTCTAGTGTCGGGCCACCTTTACTCAAAAGTAATTCGCAAGGTAAAAAAGGTTGGAGACTGCTGGCCTAACTGCTAAATTAGCACAAATTACGCAAACATATTTTTATTGCTTTTGAAGCTGGAAAAGATGCTTCTGATCTCCTTCTTAATTGAGTCTCATTCAATTGATATTCATGAAAACAGTATTATACATTATCAAGTTCATCTGTAGCCAACATATAATAATATAATTGCGGTAAGATTTGAACGGCAAATGTTTGGGTGCCAAGCTCGGAACAGAGCCGCTAATCCTTCACGCCGAAAGGAGCCAGCTGAGGTGGCTCGGGCATCTGCTTCGATCACCTCCCTCCAGAGGTGTTCCAGGCACGTCTCACTGGGGGGAGGCCCGGGGGGAGGCCCCGGGGAAGACCCAGGACACCCTGGAAAGACAATGTCTTTAGGCTGGCCTGGGAACGCCTTGGGATCCCCCAAGACAGGGGTTTTCAACAGGTGGTCCGTGACTTGCTATCCAGTTTAACTACTAAAAATAAACTAGGGCTGCTGCATATTGCATCTTAATGAATATCAAGTTGATATATGTCTTTTAATAACCCTACTTATGTTATTTTAAACACTTGAGACACAAAGTATTGTAAAATACAGTATATAGCCCTCTTTTATACAAAAAAATAGGCCTATATTGCACACATGCACACACAGTGGGCCGCAGACTACTGCTTAGTCTGAATGGTGGTCCCTGGGGCAGAACCAGTTGAAAACCCCTGCCCCAGGAAGAGCGATCCGGCCCCGGATAAAGCGGAAGAAAATGGATGGATGCTTGGGTGCCCTCTTGCCTAAACCTACAGACACTTACAATATCTAATGCTATCAATGATATTTACACTTTTGAAGTACATTTTGAGTTTACATATCTGCCTAACATGTATAAATATGAAACTAATATATACATACTGTAATACTGTACATACTAAGCTAATTTCAAGACTAACTCCTATTGGGTGACGGACGTCTATTGAGTAACGACGTGATGAGTAACAATCAAATGTGTCTTGCTTTTAAATTGTTATTTGAGTTTAAAAATGCGTAGTGCTATGTTTTAGAACCGTGGGCATAACATTTATATTAAGACTTTCTGGTTCATATAGCCTCACAGTTTGCATGTTGTTTGCATTTCCTTTTCAGTCAGCGTTTCAAAAGGCCAAGCTTACTGTATGAGGCCATTAACCACCACATACACACCGGGACCCATTTGAGATATTTGGGGGTTTTTGTAAGTAATTATGAGCTCACTTTTTAGCGCAATTAGTAGAGAAAAGTCAAAGGCCATGACCAGGCTACATGCTGTTCCAGAAGTGCTCACATGCTACATAGTTAGCCTTACACTAATTCTACAAACACCCCAACACTGACAACACCTAATGGCTGTTTTCCTGTTCATAAAACCGTTCTTCAGACAAGCCTGTCACGAACATTAAAAATAATGAGCTTGTTCAATCCTATAAATGCACTGGAGATATTCGACATGCTGGGTGCACATCCTGTGAAAAAGAATATTACGTCTGGTGCTAAATTTTCATTAGCACAATGGTAACTGGCAGCACAGCACCAATATAATAACACAGTAAGGGGGCGACATAAACCTGTCACAGCAGCTCAAATGGATAGGCCGTGGCCGGAGGGGGCTAGTCGGGACCTAAATCAGCATGAGTTAGGTGTGGGGGGTGCAGTGCTGGATGGACTTGTGGACTGCACTAACAGGGGGAGTGTTTGTCTGTTACGGTTCCTCTGAGGCCACAGGAAGGGTCCAGACTTGGCCCCCTCCTCAGTGGATCCTCTCCTGGCTCCAGCCGGGCTCTGGCTCTGATTAATAGCCACTGGAGGTGTCCAACGATGGCTGATAAGGGACCCCCCTATACACACACACACACACACACCCAGTTCCCCCTCCCGACTGCACTCGTAACAAGCTGGCCCTCTCTGTCTTCCCTTCCTCGGGCACTCGGGGAAGCCAATTAAGCACGTCTTAAAACAGGAGAGCGGTGACAACTGGTCTGGGGCTCAGGCTGCAGTGTGCTGGGACAGTGAACTTCACTTCAACACTAGTAGAACAGCTAACTTTTAATCCAAGGCCTGGGGTAGGCGGTCATCGAAGGGAAAGTCTTTCTTAGGTTTTATTCATACTGGAGTTTTGTAGAACATGTTGGTTCACAATTGTGCTTTTTACAGGATAGCTGGAAGCAATGCCACAGCAGCCAATCCCTAAACTTTACCATATCCCATATAAGTAAACCTTGGCAACTTCTCCAACAGTCCTACCATACCATACCATACCAACTTTATTTATAAAGCACTTTAAAAACTGCACAATTGGCCAAACTGCTGCACACACATGTACATATACAGTAAAACAAGCTAAACAAGAACATAAAGAAAAAAAAAAAAAATGCTCCATTTCATACAATTCGACCTAGAGTTTATTTTTCAATTTTTTAATCTATTTAGTGCATAAGAGATATGTGTATAGTTTATTTACAGAGAGATGCTAAGAGACATTACTATCTTTATTTTATTATTGTTACTATTATTACTATTACCTGTTGTTTTGCTTCTCTGATGACACTTTTCCTGACACCTTGGTGGTGGTCGGAGGGTCCATGGCGGAGATGTGTGCAGCCGTGTTTCGGACAGTCTATACCAGCAGTCACCACCCTTTTTTTCAGGAGGGCTACTTCAAGAGCATTAAGTTGTTCGAGGGCCATCAAACAAATCCCAAAAATTTTAACGAGATGCAAGAAGTGCAGTGTTTTACACCTTTGAAAAAGTCTCAAGGGGCACCTGGGTGCCCTTTGGTGACCCCTGGTCTATACCCTAGGGGCCTATCTTACCATCATCCAGCATAGAGTTCCTCCTCCTTGTGTGAAGTGATTTGGATGACTTGTGTCAAATGTAAAGCGCTATTCAAATAGAGCATAATGCCATATGATGACAAAGTGTTTTCAAACTATTTGGGCATCCACTTGCTTTTCCATCATTGGGGTCGGATTGGTATGAAAGTTATTTGAACATACTTGCGATTGCAGCACCCAATAAAGCTATATGAGGTGGTTATTGGGTAATTCTTGAGTATTTCAAAATTAACCACATTGGATTGTGTTAAAAATGTCTATTTTCTTTTCACAGGGCAGTAGGGGAAGGTGCGGTTGTTAAGGAAGGGGGTGAAAATGTTACTTATGTAAAATTACATTTATTATAACTAAAACATTACAGACGCTGCTTGGAAGAATCTTGTGCAACTGCCACATATTGTACAGCTCTAGCTACGAAGACTCAAATGCAGGAAGAGTATTGGCAGCAAATGTATAATTCTGAACTCAAATTGAAAACATATTGTGGGCAGACCAGTAAAAAGACAAACCTTGTGTAAATAGAACCACACTGTGCCTGGGGTCAAAGGCTACTACTACTTTTGTGGCTTTCGCAAAACTTCAGCCTGGCATTTCTTCACTAATTACTTCATCAATTTCAACTTGTTTACTGCCAGAAGCCCACGCCAACATATCCAAATCAGGTCCAATTCATCATCAGCATCTGCCCCCCTTCCCCTTCAATCTCTCTAATGCTCGGTTCCCAGGCTCATCCTAAAACAAGGGGGGGGGTACGACAACCGGAGAACAAGAGCGGGGGTTTCCTCTGTTCCACACGAGAACACAGGCTTATCCCAGCGGCAACTTTCCCCATTTTTTAACTTGATGGTCAACGTTACAGGTGATCAAAGCGGCGAACCGTAGGAAGGGGCTTAGGACACAGCGGCGGGGCCAAAGGGATTGCTTCCCGGCGATTTGTAAGGAGGAAAAAGACTTGTGACATGAAAGACAGCTTGTTGCAGCTGAATTGATGCAGAGGCTGGCTCCCACAACTATTTTTTTTTTTTTTTTTGTGTGGCTGCCTGGCATTTCCTACTGGGCCCATTTCTCCAGTCACATGCGCACAACAAAAGGCTACATCTGAGGGGGTGGGGTGCCCAGGGTCTTAGGGCTAAAGAGATGCTTTGTCCCAGCGGATATTGTGAAATCGGACGACTCCCATTCCTTTTCACCCGAGCTATGTTCGAAATTCGGTGGCATTCTTCGCGGTGACAAAAGTGCGCTTTTAACCCCCATTGAAGGATTAGCGGCAAAATGCTGTTTTAATGGACCAGGCTTGATTAAAGGTGGACAAAAATATGCGTTTAATGTAGCAGATGTTGCCCCATGTGGCCCCCCCCCAGGACATATTTTCACGCCTGGAAGTATCAAAGACAAGGCTTCCATTAAGATCGCATCACATTAAAGGCGCAGCAGTCAAAGCAAAACAGTCGGCAACGCTCCGTAGACATTCCTTAAAGATTAGCATATGCGGGACACGCTTCTATTCTGGAAGTACAGTCGGACCGAGAGGCCGGGGCGAGCCAACAGGTGCCATACACGTGCACTGCTATGGGCGCTCTCTGCAGTGGCTCAGCGCAAAATGGCTGAAGGATCTGACACTAATAGATTTGCACAGCGGATTATACATGCTCGTACGTGTTAAGTTTATAGACAGATGTAATTAGTAGACATAATAAAGGTGAGAGAAGTTAGTGATGCTTGCATGGAGCCTGGCTCGCATTAACACCTACAAAACACCACATTGAGTGCACTCGGCGTATGATTTTAGTAGTAAATCACGCTTTTGGCTTTTACGACAGCGACAGCAACACCTTTGTGAGCCATGTCGATATTTTAAATATGTAGTGTATGCTGTTTATTTACTTTTTAGAGTTTGTTTTTGTTGATCCTGCACTGAAGAGCACCAAAGAGACACCTTTAAAAAGAACCAGTACGTCCAAGTAGCGCTCCTGCATGCTGTGTTAACTTTTTGGAGTTTTTAACCATGCCACAATGATGTTTCCTCATCAAAAACCTATTTGGAATCGTTTTTAGAACCATTTATGCATATTTAAGTTATCTTTGAGTGTTGAAGTGCTCTGATGGCAGTTTAACCCCTTAAACCCCAGCGTGCCAAATTTGGGTCCTGTAGGGTATAAGAGGTTAAAGCTGTTTTGGTTGACAAAAATTATGCAAAAAAAATGATGAGAAAAATTGCAAAAAAAAAAAAACCCAAAGGAAAGACGAGAAAAATTATGAAAAATCATGAAAAAAAGGGTGAGAAAAATTCACAAAAAATGACAAAAGAAAACAAAAGAATAATGAAAAATTCTGAAAAAAATATTACAAAAAGTATGAGAAAATAGAAAGAAAAAAAAGTGAGGAAAATTATCAAAAAAGTACGAAAAATACAAAAGAATGATGAAAAATGACAAAAAAAGATGACAAAAATGATGAAAAACAAAAAAAAAATCATGATCAAAATTGGCGACTTTATGTTTCTTTAGAGTCGACCTGAGTTTCTATGTTTTCAAATCACAATTGAATCATCAAATTTTTGGTATTTGATGGTGCTTTTGTCAACTATTTTGGGCCCACTGCGCCTTGTGTGTCCAGTTTGGGTCCTGTGGGGTTTAAGAGGTTAACAATGCTCTTCCAATTTACCCCAGGCTCCTCCTGTGGGTCTATATACCCAGAAAGTGCGGTCTTTCACAGAGCACCAACAGGTAAAAACATTAACCAAAGCTTCACCACTACAAAACAACATGCTGCGGCCCACACTGACATCAGCCTGACAGCTACATCCGTGAGGTTTGATTTCACGAGATTCGAGGAAGGACTGACACAGCGACAATGTGTGGGCGATAGGACAAGGGAAACTTTGAATAAGTTAGATTAATATTGGATTTTCTAACCAAGTATGTTATCAAGATATGTGTGCGGTTATTACACATTAGTGGCAAAAAGCATAATCTCTAACCCTGGGCTCACACGGTGCGGCTGCCACAAAACAAACTGAATTCAATGTTGTGAGCTCACATTAGCCCTGCACAGTAAGAATCTGAAAATCTATGTTTGCCGGACGCCGGGGTAGCACCTGGTCAAGCTGAGGGAATATGACAAGCCAAACAGGAAGTCAGAAGTGCCACGAGGGAAGAGAATCCAGGACCTTTCTGTGGAGTTTCCATGTTCTCCTCGTGCCTGTGTAGGTTTCCTCAAGGTGCTCTGGTTTCCCTGATGAATATGTACAATAGGTTCCCCTCTGGGACCAGGACTCCCCTGAAAAAGAGATTCTTAATCTCAGGGGGGTTCCTTGTTAAATTAAGGTCATTAAAAGTGAAATCTATTTCCCACAATCACTATAATTTATTCAAAAATGACATTGATATCTTTAGCCATTGGTTTAGTGAAGGGGTTTTCAACAAGAGGTCCGTGGCCCCCTGGTGGTCCGTGGCAGTACTGTTGGTGGTCCGTGACTTGCTATCCAGGTTAACTCCTAAAAATACACTAGGGCCGCTGCATATTGAATATTAATGAATATCAAGTTGATATATCTCTTAATAATTCTACTCATGTTATTTTAAACATTTGACAACACAAAGCGTTGTAAAATAAAGTATATAGCCCTCTTTTATACCAAAAAATAGGCCTATATTGCACTGGGCCGCAGACTACTGCTTAGTCTGAACGGTGGTCCCTGGGGCAGAACCAGTTGAAAACCCCTGGTTTAGTGTATAATGTAAAAACAGACCAATGATGCTGTGACTGATGCGTTTAAAAGGTCAAGAAAATAAAAAACTAAAATGCTGCTTCTATTGACATGTTCAATATGGTGTTATTTTCCAGGTGAAAATGAAACGGTATGTAAACTGCTTATTTAAAGAACACACTCTCGAAATGCTAAAATAACCATGCAGACCTCATCTGACATCTTATAAACCAGAGACCCTCAAATGTGGACAAGCCAGGCACGGAAAATATTTGTCTATAGAAAGTAAATATAGACAGGAGATGAGGGTGATTTGTGGAACAGAGCGGAGAGACTTCCACCTGCAGAGCTTTTCAAAATATTGTGTAGCTTCTGGAAACCATCAGGCCGCTCCACCGCGACCTGCGTGACATGTTAGTGCAGCCTGGGACAGAGAGAGAGGCCGATGCCACTGGCCTAGGATGTTGTTAGCATTTAGCCCCCGCTAACTATTCCATTGGGGTTCTCAGAGGTTGAAGTTAGAAGCCACCAAGCTCCTCCACGTTTTCCCTATTTAAATACAGTTCGGTAAGTAGTTACATGATCCAAGTATAATTACACAAAATTAAACCTGTCACTTTTCTAAATGGATAAAAACGGGTACTATATTTTAAGTCGGAATACCTCCGCGCAGTATTAGGACGCTCCTAAAGGACCCCCCCCCCCCACTCACTCACGTGTTATTCTGCCTTAAAATATAGTACCCGTTTTTATCTGCTTAGAAAATTGATAGGTTTAATTTTTTACTTGGATGGTGTACCTACTCACATAATTGTATTTAAATAGAGAAAACGTGGAGGAGCTTGGTGGCTTCTAACTTCAACCTCTGAGAAACCCAATGGAATAGTTAGCGGAGACTAAATGCTAACAACATCTTTGGCGTTACGATACAGAGGGCACACTCAAAGTCCAGACAGGTTCGCATCAACTCATCTAGCTAAGCTCATGTAAGAACACAGCTCAGGATGAAAAATAGTGGCCTATTCCTTTAAGTTTACATTCTCTTTTAATCTATTAGCCCTTGTTCATAGAATATGAATGATAACACAAAAATACTTTTTTCCCACTAGTGGTTAGTGGTCATGTGAAGCCATTTATTGCCAAAGAACTGAGTTTACTCTTTTGAAATCATAATGAAACTATTCAAATGTCCTTGATCTAACATTTACATGACCTTCAACAACTGCCAGGAAAATTGTTCAGGAGCAAAGAAAAACTCACTTCAGCTGAAATACAGGACACTCTGACAAAATTGATGTTTGTTTCAAGATGCACGATATGTAAACGTTTGATCAGGGACATTTGGCTGGTTTCTAGTTGAAAAGCGTAAACAATAAATGGCTTCACGCAACCACTGACCATGAGGGAAATAAAAGGTTTTTGTGTTATCATTCATATTCTATGAAATGCATATGTTTACAGCCACAGCTGTATATCTTTTCTAGTTTATGAATAAGCTATTTATTAGAGAATAAATATGTATAAAAAATTAATAAAAAATCTTTCAAGAAATCAGGCTAGGAATTAAATATTGAAAAAGCCCTCTGAAAAAATCTTAAAAGTATTGTTAAGTACAAGACTGTTAAGTTCGGTATCTGCAGGTGCTACAAAAATGGAGATTTGGTTAATAAAAAATGTAATAATAAATGTAATAAAAAATGTCCTTGGCTGTTAAGTTTTGTAAGGTCTGTGCATGCTCATGTACTGCATACTGTATTCCCGCTGTCTTTTGCTGCTGGCCTCTCCCAGAAAGCAAATGACCATATATGGATTACAGCATCTTGTTGCTTGCTTTACAGGCACTACATGAATACCAAACATGTTAATATTTTTTTTTTTATGCCTCTGCTGTGGAACCATTGCCCACTTTACCTTTGCCCGGGACCTGCCTTTTTCTGCAATCATAAAATAACTATTGTAAAAGGGAGAGTTTGGTTTATATTTTTACTTTGACATTAAAACTAAGATGTAAAACTAGACAGAAATTCCAAAATTGACCACTGCATGAAAAATCTACGCCGTGTCTCGCCTCATTTTGAAGTTGACGATCCTTTGCTACGTCATATCACTAACTCAGGCTGCTGCTGCTGCACTGGCCTCAAAACGGAGCAAGGAAAAAGAGAAGAAGAAAGAGTAAACTTCCTGTGCGAGGAATGTGGCTGCTACCCATCACAGCGGGAATCAGCAAGGTCACATACCAGGGGAATGGTAAATATTTAACATTTAATTTCCTTGCTGTAAGCTAGACCGGACACAGAGCGCAAGCCAGCCACTGTACTGGAGAGACTCGCGGGGGAAAGAGGTATAAATTGAAGAGAGGTTGTTAAAATATTTAGGCAAAATTCCCAGTCGCTCCAGACTATCGGCCGACAGTGTCAACATTGATGGTATTTTTAATAATGTTCAGCGAGAAAAGGGTGGCAGCGGTCTAGATTAGGTGTTTTTCTGTAAATCCATATGGTAAAACAAGGCCTTTTGAGCCCTAGCCACACATGGATTCAACAGAAACACAACCAAACTTCCTTTCAGGGTTTTCCTTCATGGTTGCAACAAATTAATTTCAAGTGTGCAGCGATGTTTAGTGAAGTGTTCTCACATTCTCAAGAACACCGCTGAAGACAATGTGAACTTGCAAACTATTTTCATGCAAGACCCTTGCGACATGCAACACTATCTCTTCCACTAGTACCTGCTATGGAGCGATATTGAAAGTTTGTCTCATGACTATCGTGATCACAATGTTATCACAAAAATGTTATTATTTTGTGAACAATGAAGAAATACAAGAAAATTTGACTTTTGACTATTTGTTTCACATAGATCAAGCTTATACAGGAATATAGTCACTTTTGAGTCACTGGGAAAAGGGCAGAGGAGGGGCTGGACTCACAAGTTACAGGTGAACCCCTGCCATGTCTTGGTAAGTATAAGCTAATTTACAACTTCACTGTATTTTCCCAAAACAGGCCAACAGCTGCGAGCTGTTTACTATGTGGAGTCTGAACGCTCAGCATTTAACAATGTAGCAGCTACAAGCTTCAGCTAACACCCCAAGCAGCTAAAACACGGACTGTGATGGAACTGCAGGCAATACAAAGTAATATTCACAGAGAAAGTATTTGTATTACCTCAATGATGCCATCATTAGGTCTTTAGAATGGAAGCAGAACTTTGGCAGAGTCACGCTGCCATAGCTGGACTGACAGTGTGGTGCAGTTTGTATACTGTACCTTAGCCACGCTCTGGGGCGGTGTTTGTTTTTGTTTGTTGCAATTATCTTTATAATCAATGATGTTTCTTTATTGCTATGATGAACCAATGGTGCCTTCTCAACAATATTATTGGTTATTCTCCCACCACAGTACCTGCTGCTTGGCTCTACTCAGTAGCCATCTACATCAACACACTGCTAGCTGCTGATTTCCAGCAGGAGAGAAACCCCTATGAAGCCCACATGACAGACCTGTTATGGGGGATACAGAGGGATGTCTCTCCTGGAAATCAGCAGCTATGACTACCACAGATAGCTACCATTAGTTTACATTCTCTCATCTTTCAGCAGTTTCACAACGAGTTCACAACACTGTAGTGGACATGTGCTAGAACCGAGCTTGGAGTGAGTTACTGAGTAGAGCTACAGAGAGCAAAGCTGGAACTATTGGAAAATGCCTACAATACTTCATTGTAAACATTATGTTACATGTCAAGCAAAGCATTGTAAAACAGAAGTAGTGACACTTTTTGCAGGTGCAAACAAGTTGCATGAGTATAGGTTTTGACAGCACCATTTAATCAAATACAACAGTGACACAGTTGTTGCGTGTTATTCTCACCTGGAGGTCAACGTTATTCTTCACGTGAGGGTGATGTCCACAAAGGCACAGGGACTAAACTAATGCCTACAAGTGTTAAAGATTTCCAGGCCACTTGACAGTGTGTCACTGCAAACTCATTTCTTTCTGTAAAGTGAGTTGTGTAATTGAAGGTGCAAAAAGCCAAACAATCTTAATGTTCTGCACAGCTTTGGTCCCTTGCTTGACTTTACTCTCTGAAGAGCCTATTGTATCGTAACCTAGTTTCCAAACAAATGATTCTCAGAGGTACATCAGAAGTGCATAGAGACGGTCAAATGACAGACTTGTTTGAATCCTTTTTCAGACAAAAGGAAAACCAGGAAGCCAACCTGCAGGCACTGGACACATACACAGAGAGACACAATTATTTCAATATCAGATGCTGAGCTGATCAGGTATCACAATCAGTAAATCCTGGCTTCAAAGACATGATCTGGCTTCGTTCAGAAAAGAAACAATTAAACAAAAACTCAAATCAAGGCATGGAAAAACACAGCGACTCCAGATGCTTCTCGATGAAATGCATGAGACAAGTGATGAATACACGCTGCAGTTGTATTCGGTATTCGGTAAGTCATGTAGGTTTGAGGAGGATGATCAATTTAGTTATCAAGACTGACCCTCTCCCCGCGCCTGTGTCGGTTTCCTCTGGGTGCTCCGATCTTCCCATAAGCCAGGATGAATCAGACTGGGTTTGTGAGGGAGCGTGGCACAATGGATGGAAATGAATCCACGGCTACAATTTGGCGTGGCGGGTTTACATGCATGGGCTTTCGACGTTCAATAACATGCATTTGGAAAGATGTTCAACTATGAGCTGGTTGTCTATGAATCAGGTTTTATAGTTTGGAACCTCTTGAGTCAGTTATGTAGTTGATTGAAGAGGTTCATTTTGTACTTTATTACCTACTTTACTTTTATGTGTGTTTTTTTTCTTCCTTTACAGATGAGTTACAATCTTCTGTGCGATAGATAGACAAAATATTACAGGCACATGTGTGTTTCGCTGTGTTTATACACTGTATAATGACAAAATGTCCAGCTTTCTGCTTATTTATCAACCTGGATGTCTGAGGCTTCCTGTTTAACGGGAGGCACTGCAGGCAAAACATTGA
>OMNZ01004488.1:6478-27552 GCA_900303255.1 Lesueurigobius sanzi | reverse complement strand
TTTAGTACACAGATACAACAGTGCCAGTATCGAACCACACTAACACCTTCCTACTTGAATACACTGGCGTTGACCTCTTTGTAGCTTCAGCTCATGTGTAACAATACTCCTTTGGCACCAATTTGTGAAGCGTGACTAGGCTCACTCATCGCAGTAGGTAAAGCACAGTGACTTTGACTATACATGGGTTTCCAGTGATGTCACACATAGTTGTGGCCACCATTTTGTTGCCCAAAGTGGAATTATGCCACAATACAATAATTAGTAATACAGTATCACTACTACTCAGGATGAAAATAAAGATCAATTGATTGATGAATGCTTAGTTAATTTCTCCATTGTGAGATCAATAATGTATTATTCTTATCTTATCTTAATACAGTATATAACGAAGGGAGTACATGTCTACATAAACAAACAGCGCATTGCTAATTCCAGCGGGAATGGCCCTCAGTCGGCTGTACATCTGCATCTGAAAGCCAACAAACATTCATTTGAGGACAGTGAGGTTAGGGTCTTATCGAAAGAAAGTAAATACTTGGAGAGAGGAGTCAAAGAAGCCATTTTTGTTAAAAAGGAAAATCCAGCGATGAATTGCAATGGAGGTCTACATTACCAGCTGGACCCAATTTATGATAGCTTACTGAGACAAAAACCGATTGGCAATAACAACCTCAGAGCGAAACCGACTCGTTGTCATGCAAATGAGCCTGTACTTCTGGGAGCAGCAGGGCCATAGGCAAGTATCAACGACAGAGAGTAGCTCAGGGGAGACAATGGACCCTCGTTAAGTACTTAAGTACTTTTAGCACTAAGAGAGGAGGGGCTTAGAGGCTGACTCCTCCTGCTGGTTCACTGCCTTTATAAACCCACAGCGTGCTCCAGGCCTTCAGTAGCTGATGACGATCTTTGGAGTAAGATCGAAACGTCCTACACTTCAACTACAGAGTACAGATGAAGACTGAAGAATTTTTGCCTACGATGGACAACTCCTGTACGACTGAGAACCTACACAAACGAAGCGCATTGCTATGGTTACAAGGAATAGGCAGCGGCCACGATAGAGCAGGAGGCTCCCACACAGGCCAAAGATCTATTTTCACTGCTGAGACTAAATGATCACATCGAAGAGGTAACGGACAACCTTTCTCTGTGATTTTTTTCTTGGACTGAGTCAGTGCAAACCATAGACAGACATAGAGACACAAAGACTGATACACTCTTGCACTAGCCAGAGGGCAACAAAATGGCCGCCCTGACCACTGAGGTCATATGACTGAAACCCATGTATATGTAAAACAAATCTTTAGTAGTTTAAGATCATAAAAATCAATAAAGAGATACGAATGATGATTTACTTTTAAATTATTATTATCTTTTGCGATTTTTTTCACTTTGGTACTGCCGTTGCTTATATAAAGATGCATGAAGTTTGAGTACTAGTTAACTAGTAGTAATTTGGGTGCAATCCAATTGTAGCAATTGTGTGTGTCACAATGCCACTGAGTTCTTCAATCCATCATTCTATGTACTGTATCTACTTCCGTAAGAAATAACAATTATGGATAACAGAACAAGACAGCAAATAATTGGTGGTATCAAATAGTCAATATGACAGTGTAATGATATAATGCTCATCTATCTCCTACCTATTCTTGGATGTTAGCATAGGCTGATGCTTCAGCAACAATTACAACATGGACAAGGGGTAATTAGTGAGAGGCCTGACAGAAAGACATACACAGACACACACTCACTCTCATATCCATTCACTTGGAGCTATAGTGGCATTGTGGGCGCTGCAGTACTACACCAAGAATCCCACAACTACAGTATATACGTATGTCTGATTGTGGCGGCAAGGCTGAGGTTTATTGGAGCTTTTCTGCACACACTGGCCCATGTTCTGTCCACCAACGGAAATGAACAGAGGTCTACCTCATGAACAATGCAATACTGAGACCATAAAATCGACATATTAGTATATACAGCGCCACAAACCAGAAGAATGCAATGTTATTAGAAGAGTGGAAAAATCTCATAAAACCACTCAGTGATTGGCCCAAGACTGAAAACCCATTATTTTAGTTTTCAGGGGAAATAAATCAGTGGTTATTACATACACTTGTCCAACTAAATTATTCTTTACACCACTTACTCATATATTCTGCATACACAATTAAACTTTGATACTAGTATTAGGCCAAATGACCGACAAACAAAACATTTTTTTTGCGAAAAGAAACAAAAAAAGCCTTTATTTAGAGATAAATGTGATGCAAGTCCAAATACTAAATAAAAACCCAAAAAAAAGTATTAGGTTTTTGTAGTAATTCAAACAGGTTTTTATGAACAAAGTAATATACAACAAATATAATAGGGATCAAAATCACTCAAATGAAAAGTGTTAAATTGCATCTATATATTAACGCTTTGCCAAGAATGGCTCAGAGGAAAAGACTGTAGGCAAGAATCCAAGGTGTAAACGTTGAAAACCACTGTGCTCAGGCACAATAAAGTTACTGTCGTTAAAAACATTTTTTTGCATCCTGGAAAAGGAATCTTTACAAAAAAACGCTGATGTATGGAGACAAATGAAGCAGAATATGAAGCTTTGGAGACTCATTTTGGTGATATATCAGAAGAATAGTTAGGATGAGTTAGGATAAAGGCCCAGAGCCAGGGCGGCCATGTTGGTGGCTTTGTGAGAGGAGGAGAGTTTACTTTAGAAAGCACATCAGTCTGCAGGGACATTCCATTTCCTCTTTCCCACTGTAGAACTAATGCAGTTTCTATTTCATGAAGTTTATCTTTAATCAGAAATATTGTCGACATGCTGTACAAACATCCACCTAATTGGAACCAGAAATCATGACTTCCTGTGGTTATATTTACTGTTATTACAATGAAAGTTTAGGGGACATTGGTGATACAAACTACTTTTGGGCACTCCCAAAGACAAAATATCCCTGCATTGCTTGTGCTAATCCTTTGGCTAATTCCTTTTATGTTAAAAACAAACATATACAAACAAACACACTTTTCAAACAACCACTTCTGAGGCACATGCGCAGCCTTATAAAAGAACAGTACTAAAGCTATAAAGGCATGAAGCGTTGATGCAACCAATACGATGACAAACTATGTTAAATTATTAAGAAAAGTACAGCTTATGTGTGTGTGCCCCACAGACTTCTGACTGGCCTACTCTGTCGACTCCTTTGTGGTTTTTGGCACGGTCGCTCTGATCTGTGTTATTATAAATCTTTAGCAGTTAGTCCTTCAGAAAGACATCAATAAACTCAAATAAGAAAATTTGGTTTAGAGACAATCTAAATTCATGCAGTCAACTGACCTCACCGCAGGAGCTGGGAGAAAACATGGTCAAACGAGTAATCTTCTGGTCAGACTGACATACAGTAAATAAAGTCAGGAATGAAATTAATCTCTATATGTGCAAGAACCCAATAGCCACATCAGATCTAAGTGCTGCACGGCGATAATAGCTGAATATTCATTTTTGTACAAGCGGAAGACAAACACTCCCGTCCTTAATGACATCTCGGGGGAGGAAGTTCATTACACAAGGTTGTTACGCAACAGAACTCTGTCACTTTGAGAGGTCAGGGGCGGTTCACACTGCCAACATTAGCGCAAAGCCAACGGCAAATAGGTTAGTGACACTTGCTGCTGAGTGAAATAAGTAGGAGAGAGAAGGGGAATACACAGCATGAGCAGGTAGACATGAGACCGCACTGCACTGGCCTACTTAATGTCAGGCAGCTGCACCTTAACACTGCATATGCTTCAACCAATATTCCCAATGCACAAGTGACTAATATCTTACACTGGCTTTGAACTGGTCATAATAAATATCGAGCCAGACTGGATGACAAAAATGGCGCTATAAAAAGAATACCAAATAAAATAAGGGAATAATAAGCAAACTAATAAGACAGATTTCCCCACACTGTAAGGGGAGGTCCTGGGTACATGTATATGCATATCTTTGGGAAAACACTGCAGCTTTAGTTACACTACTCTGTGCAGTGATTGATGGTTGCTGTCTATGCAGGCCTACATTTCTGAGTAGACTGGAGTACTTACACATGAGCAAACATAAGGATGGAAGACTGTGGCAGACTTACACTACAAAGAGTATAGCAGGACTGTGTGCGGCCCATACACACACAGCGTTGTACTGCAGATCCACCACCCCACCTCCAGTGCTTGAAGATCTACCTGCCAGCTGCTGCCAGTCGCACAGAAAGATGGGCTTTGTTGGTTTTGTGAAGCCCACCGACAAGACCCCCCTCGAGACAGCAGGTCTCCAGCAGCACAAGCCTGAGCCTTATCCACTCTGCCGCACAGGCAATCTGTTTTCTATATTACCAGCCTGTATCAGTGTACTATGCACTATAGAACAGCAATTGAGCAGGAAATTAAGTTAGGGGATCGGTATTTGGCGGAGGAGAACGGGCTGGTGTGGTCTTCCCTCTCCACATACAAGGATCATTAAATATCACACGACTTTCTTGATAAATTTCTTCTTCTCTCTGCTGCTCACATCAGCTTCCTCCTCCCTCATCTTCTTTTCCTTCTTTCCTCAATTTCCCCTCTCGTCATCTGCCTGCTCGTCTCCCATCTCACTGTATTTGTAATACGTGTGAAACAAAACATCCTAATGGATGTTTGAACAGCTTGAGATGTGTCGGCCTGGGAACTACCTCTCTGTGACAGGGAGCTATGGTGTGGAATTGAAACCATTACAAGGGGAAAATGGGGAACATATTTCTTCTTTTTCCCATTGTTTATTTCTTTTCCTCTCTCTGGTCCTTCACTACAGCTCCCTTCTGCTTCCTCCTGTCTATTTTCTCTCGTTATATCACAGAACATACAAATAGAGGATGGAGTCTAAGCTTTTGTATTAACAGATGGGAAAAACTAATTTCATAAGATAAGATAAGATAGTTTTTTATTGTTCTCACAATGGAGAAATTTACTTGTCACAACAGCTCTTAGGACAGTATCACACAGGGGGGTGCACAAAGTCAGGAAAAGTGTCATCAAAGAAGCAAAACAACAGGTAATAGTAATACTAGTAACAATAAAATAAAATAGAATAAAGATAGTCTCTTAGCGTCTCTCTGTAAATAAACTGTACAAACATCTCTTAAGCACTAAAAATAGATTAAATAAAATAAAAATGAACTCTAGGCCGAATTGTATGAAATGGAGTTATCATTGCAGGTGATATATAATAAATGACTGTTTACATTCAGGCGGTTGATAAAGTGACATTGCAGATATTGTAGACACAGATGTTATTGCACATAGTATTGTTATTGCACATGGAGCTATACAGTAGAATTGTACAGTCTAACAGCGGTGGGTATGAAGGACTTGCGGTAGCGCTCCGTCTTGCACTGAGGGTGTCTCAGTCTGTCACTGAAGGAGCTACTCAGCTCCTCTACAGTCCTGTGCAGTGGGTGAGAGGTGTTGTCCATGATGGATGTGAACTTGGCCAACACCCTCCTCTCACTCACCTCCTCCACAGAGTCCAGTGGGCAGCCCAGGACAGAGCTGGACCTCCAAGTTCATCTTCAGTATTTTCAATCTACAGTACCACACACTCCTTTTTGTGGTACAGTAGTATTATACCGGTATATGAAAATCTAAAATGTTTTGAACACATTATTTCATGTAACCTTGAAAAAAACGAAATCAAATTTTGGGTTAGCCAGGTTTTTGCTACCTTGGTATTTCAATCAGCAGCAGTGCCATTCACCATAGGCTAAAGTCTCCTGAATATAGGATGAAAATTAAACGTACTAGGTCTCTATACAGAGCAAAAACAGAGAATAAAAATATCTAACTTTTCTTAGTATGTACTAATTTCTGACCATGACTGAGCCCACAGCGCTGTGGGTGGTGAGGTTAGTTGGAGGCAGCCAGAGAGATAAGGAGCCCAACAGGTCTAAATCCCTCCTGAAGCAGTCTTGATGGACAGACAAGCCGCCATTAACAATGAGGTGGCTTGTGAGAGTTGCGGCTGATGGAAAGATACCCTGGCATTTGCTGTGTTAAGAAGTGGCCCTTAAAGATTTCACACTTCCAATTTCTTTGAATTATCTGCCATCTCCAGGCTGTCACTCAAGCCCACAATCCTAGCAACTTGTTCACTGAGGCACAAGGCTGCTTATTGACAAAACAATCCACAGTGATGGACCAGGAGATGATCAAACATTAGACGTAAAGGACAATGTAGAATTGAGGAAGGATGCATGGCAAGGATATGATCACATATTTTAGCTCTAGATTCAGACTTTTAGAACAACATAAACATTACAGTCACTAAGTCACTAAGTCCTTTAAAGCGTATTTGTAAAACAGTTCCACTCAGTTCACAAAAAATAAATAGTTTATCACAACAACTCGAGCAGTCTTTGTCACGATTTTCTGCTCACTCTTGGCATATCACTGAGCATGCATGTCGATGGTGCTTTCTCCGTGTCATGACTGATTTCACTGGATTTTAAAATGGTGCCAATACGCTGTCATCATTTACTAGACCATAGCCGACAGGACAGAATGAATTTGTCAATGTCCACCTAAGGCAATGGTGACAGCTGATGCTGTAACAACAGCAAGCAGACTGCTTATCAGATCTTTTGATTCACTTGATGCTCCAGACAAGCCAGGATAGAAATATCACAACATCCCTATTACTCTCAGCATTCAGTACATAGCATGCAGCCGGTGCTTTGGATGAATTATTAAAAGCCAACAGATTACGCTGCAAGGCTGGAAGTCTAGAGGCATGCTACAGATGCTGCTGAGCAAAATGGCAACATCATAAGTCTGTTTTGTTCATATTTATTCAGGAGCAAACAAGCTCAAATAGGTAGCTAGCATGGCCAAAGATTGCGTTGGTGTTTGGGCATGTGTGGCTGTTTGTGTCTAAAAGGAGGCAGGGGAGAGCGGGGGATGAAGGGCACGGTGTCAGGGCTTGTATGACATGTGGCGTGGTGGCCTGGCTGATGCTGCTTTGCTGTCAAGGAGGCTGGTTGGGTGCAGCCCAGCTCGAGCCTGGCAACTCTCTCATTCCCCTTTTTCTTGGTGCCGCTCTCTCTCTCCCCAGAGTGACGGGCTGAGACATTAAGACAGGCGTTTTAATTAACTGTGCCACTCTTCCACCTGCTGCCCTCAATATGCTCCGGCCCAGGCAAGCTGTCTCTCATACCACTGGCTTTTTTTTTGCTTTTTACCCAATTTTCCTATTATTTTGTCAGTCTCCCTCCCCTTTTCTCTTTTTTGGAGGGCTTCTGCAGTTCTTAGCGATCGAATTTTCCAGTCCCATGTGCATCTCATTGTGGCTTGACCCTAATAACTGAAACCTCACACCAATGATAAGGTAATTTCATGAGGCATGTGTGACAAAAAAAAGTGTTCATTTTTCTACTTTTCAGGGAATTAAGTCCAACATGTGTCCTGTTCTACTGACCCCCATAGCTATCCCCGCTGAAGCCACACATGCACATACATACTCTCAGCTCCTCGAATCTATGTGCTAATTCAGTTCTGCCCAACACTCATCAGGCTATTCATTAAGGCCTGATTGGAGATGGATATTTCTGTTCCCCCATGGCAGAATAAAGCGAGAGATCAAACTGGGGACATTACCGGATTTGCCAGAGAAATAGGGCCTTTGAGGAGGTTTTTGAGAGCGCGCACACACACACAGTCTTGTGGAAAAGTTTTACCGTGGTGTGACAATTTTACTACATAATTACATGTTTCAGTTGCTAGTTTTGTTATTTGTTAGCACGTAATTAGTTGTTTTGGCTTCGGTTCAGGTCAGGTATGCCTTAAGGGATTGTGTGCTGCTTTCAGAGGACAGAGCACATAAATTTAACTTAGTAAAACAACAAAGCATGCCATAAATGTGGATCAATGACCATAGTCAGAAACCCATAATACATCCCAGTAATTATCCACTTTCAAGTATTAATTAAGCTGTATTACACTTTTTAACATGGTTATTATAGACAGCATTAACCACAAGGAGACATGTGGTTCCCCATAGTGTTGTAATAAAAGGATGGATGTCCTCCTTTTAGAGTTAAAGCAGAGTCCTGCAGATACTGTTGAAACTAACAAATGGCCCAGCTCTGGCTCCATGACGGGACCTCAGTTGCAGTCATTCTACAGTACGAAGGCGGCAACTGGGGCCCATATATCAGCCTGGAGGACAAGGATCATTCATCTGGCCTGTGAGAAGAAGTGACTTTGAAGTTCACCGCTGTGAGGTGAAAGAGCAGCCATGGCCTCAACCTCTGTGTTTATGTAGCTGCACTCGCCCAGGGAGAGTTCTTAATGAATGATGTGTATAGACAGACAGCACAGCTCCAGCTAAGTGCAAGCAGCACATCTGTGAAATAGTCTAGACACACCAAGGATTTACTCGATGTTTATGTCTTGCACATGAGCTGGTGTACATTCACACGTTTTATGTCTGTATAACTACTATAAACAGAGCACAACATAAAAGCTGCAGTTAATACAGGGTCTTACACAGAGATGTGAAGGGAAATGACTTACCTGTTAAAAGTAGACTATGCCAGGCTCCTCCAGCCATGTCCTTCACTTCAGCACTTGTTGTGATGACTTCTGGGCACAAGATGTCTCTTTTGAAGCTTCCACATGCTTTTCCACAGCCCCATTGAAATAACTTCCTTTCAACTGTTTCCATAAACAAAACATCACATTCAGTAAAATGCATTTTTATTGATTAAAATATGCAATTTACTATATGCTTTTCTTTCAGAATAGAGTTTATTCCCATTGTCAATGAAAGTTTCACACACTAGGAATTTTCTTTGGTGTACTCGTGCAACATGAAGCATAAACTTGTAATAAAGATAAATAATAAACTATGGGGGAAAAAATAAAGGATATAACTATAAGGCATGCATAAAAATAGAATAAGATAAAAAAATCTAATAAAATAATAACTTAACACAATACGAGACAGCAGCATAAATGGTAAATGGTGAATTACAGATTTCATATACTGTATATAGAAATATATACGTATTTTAGATGCTATAACACTCATCATTTAATATTAGACAGTGGGTGACAAGTGTTTCCCTCTATTAATTCCTCTCAATAGCTGGGGCGTCTTAGCCCTGCAGCTCATCTGCATCTCTCCTTAGCATACCTCCAGGAGCATGTTGTCCTTGTTGTGTGGCGGCTGCATGAGGCCTGTGGTTATAAATTATGGATGCAATGCAAAAGCTGTAAAATTTGTTGTATCTTCTATTATCTTCATGTTAAAGGCCACAAAAGCTCTTCAGTGAAGTCAGCCATTAAGAAATGACAGGTATTGCTATCAGGCTTCTTTATAGCCTATTACCTGCAATGACAGCAGCTGCTGCTGCACCACTGTACGGCCTATCACATTATTTGCAGCTAAAGTCAGCTACTGTGTCATTTCGCCTCATTTTCTTGACAGTGCTATCATAAATCCATTGGGCTGCAGGGGAAACTGTCTACTACCTCGATTATCTTCATAGCCTGAATGAATTCTGAAATGTATGTAACAGGCAATGACTGCTATGGATCAGGAGCCAGGGCCGTATCCTCTCTCACTCTCCTGCTCGTCTCTTTTAGATGATGTGCTAAGCGGGGGTTTCAGAGATCGGAGACTAGCGTAAGAATGAGCAAAATGGCGGCTCTTTAAAGAACACATGGCCACTTAAACTGTATACTTTTTTATGAGAAAAAAATAAATAAAAAGCATTTAAGCCACAATATATATGTATTTTTGATGTAATGAACTGTACCTGTCAAGGCAAGATTGTGATTGGCTCCAGAGACGACCTTAGACACGTGATCCAAACCATCAATAACGTGTGGAATCACAGCATTTTCCAAAAATCCACAGCCAAGCTGTCCATAATCATTCTGCCTTAAAAACAAATACATATAGTTATTAGCCTAATCTAAATTGGCTTCAGATGTCTGAAAATAACTTACACTTTAAAATGTGGAAGAAAATTCATGTAATTAAAATAATTTAATGCAAGCATTATAGTCAGACGAAAATGCACTTTTTACATGGAGAAGACAAACTTTTTACTTGTTACTGCAGAAAAGGGTATACTGTGAAAAATAAAAAAGCAACAACATAAGTACTGCAAGAAATTCAGCAATTTGCATTTGCCACTTTGTTCTGCATCTGTTCCAAGTGCCTTTCAGTGTTCTCTTTGCCTTTTGTTAAGATGTGTTGAGCTCCAACTACTTAAGCTCACCTCCTACCTACTCCACGCTTTGTGCCGATGTTCTCTGCAGATCAGTAATGAGCAAACCGCCACAAAACCAGTAGGAAATTAATGACTCATTACAAATAGAGGCCTAGGCCTCTTCTCGTCCTTTACACTCCACCTCAGATGCCCACATGTAATCCTGCCTCTCTCACCGCTACAGCCCATACACCGAGATCCCAACACCTCCCTATCAATTAGAGCCTATTACAAGGCTCCCACCGTTGCAGGGCAAATAAAAGAGGGCTTCACAGCTCAAGAGCGTGCACAGCAGAGATGAGGCGGGCTGAATGAGGAGCCTAAAGGTGCTCTTTTCACACCCTTGGCCTTATCCATTATGCCAATGTGTAGAGCCCCTGAGGAGGAACTTGCAGCCCCCCAAAAGACTCTGAGATGAAAATAAGTCAAGGGAGGTATTCTTGGTCACACCTTCTTCCTTATTACCTCTACCCCAGTGCTAAATTATATCATAACTTTTCCTTAGGCAAAAACATGGTCACTGTGTCCTTGTGTAGAAAATGTTTTTGGTTTTGTCACTTTTTGAAGTTAAATCTTAAAAGATGTAATAATAATACTATTATTTATTGTTATTAGGGCAGGGCGATATGGCCTAAAATTGATATCATGACATAAGAAAGAAATAACACAATAACAATATATTTAGTGATATAATTGACGTATAAAATATTTTAAAATCCCAGTTTTTACGCCTTGGGATTTTTTTTGTTTTAGCACCATGCTAATTTCCTTGTAAATTTGACAAACTCAAGTAACATACATCCTTCAATTCATTTCACGTTTTAAGCACCAGTCCCTAAAGCCTCCACAGTCAGTGTTTGTGCTGCTCGGGGTGGAGCTGAGCGTAGCATTAGCTGTGACCTCCGCCTGTCGCTGGTCCTGACTTCAGTCAAATCAGCTGAGTGCACTTGCGAAGTATATCCCATCCAAAATGATTAAAAAAAATGACGACGATATCCAAAACTCATATCGCTTTACGATACGATACAGCCCTGCCCTAATTGTTATTATATTAGATTTAATTTAGCTAGTTTACGCAGATACTGATATGTCTGGTTCTTCTAGTACTACCACAATCACTCTGGACACTGAAGATGTGACACCAATATCAGTCCATACCACTCTAACCAGCACAAGCACTATCACAACTTCACTGCCTCATCCTTCATCACAGATAGGGATGCATCAATACCAATACTGTTGTATATAATAATTGGAGAGACAGTCCTTGTATCCGGGGCCCAGTGCCCTTGTAAAGGGTAAGTCGGACAAAACATGGCAACCTATTCTGGACCACCTGTTTCAGATGTGTGATAGGTGGATCATGGAGCATGAGGGGCCTTTCTGTGTGGAGTTTGCATGTTCTGCCTGTTTAGTGGTAAGCTCTGGCTTACCACTAAAGCATGTACAATAACCACCATGAATGAGAGGGTCTGAAATTAGCCCATGGTTCCAATTGGCTATGGTATGTCTCATGTGAGTTCATTTACATGTGTTTATTTATTTATTGAATATGGACATAACAATAACATTGGAGGAACCAGATGCATTGTTTTAAGTGTTATAGCACGTGATAACTTTCAACACTAGACCACCACAGGGGGCTTTTAAGCTACAATAGATAAAATACATTTCATACAAGATGAAAACAAGGCACATTTTACACATGAGAACAACTCTGGCCTGATCTTAACCACTGTTTAAGCTCTCTGCTGAAGATGTTCATGTTAGTCTGCAGTTTTACTCCAGTGGGGAGAGAGTTCCACAGTTTAACCCCCTTGAAGGAGAAGCTGGACTGTCCAAAAGATGTTCTGAACTTTGGGAGCACACAGTCCCCACTGACTGAAGCTCTGATGGAGGCTCTGACAGCAGATTGAAGTCTCACCATGAGCCCAGAGAACAGTGGTGACACACAGTTGTTCAAACATTTAAAAGTCAATTTCAAAATAGTGAAATTGACCAAATATTCAAAAGTAAAAAGTTTAAAAACACGTACACAAATATGAAGTAGTGGTGCCAAGACAACAGTAGTATTCTCATCACAACCTGCAGTAGTTTAATTACAATAAACAGGGTAGTGAAACAATACAGTAACATAAACATGCTGTGATTATTGATTCCCCGTGCTGCCTATAGATAACATAGTTTATTCATGAAGCGGTTGGTCTTTGTTCAATGTTAAAGAAAAAAAAAAAAAAACAGTTTTACATTGGCAGCGTTTTGGAGCACTATTTCTTTTTTCCCTATACTGTATGTATCAGCTTTTCATTGCTATGCTCAATGACTTTTGAAGCCACGGCACATTTCAAGGCAATCCCTCCGAGAGTGAACGGGTGAGATCACATGGGTGTGAGGTGGTTTAGAATGCCAAATCCTGCTGAAAGTGTCATTTCCAGTCACAGACATCAATTTGGCGTGTGAACCAGGGCCTCGAGAGAGCGCGATAGCCGAGGAGATCCCTGACAAGAGCAAAGGGCCTGGGGATCAGCTCCTGCGCACCTGGATAAGACACGGGAAGTACAAAGCGCTTCAAATACAGGGAGCAAAAAGAGAAAAAAAAAAGTTGGAAGAAAAACATGACAGGAAAAGGAGGATAAATTTCTTAGTATGAAACTGTAAAAAGTGTATATTTTTATTAGCAAACTATATCAACATATAAAAGAGTATAATCCCTGTACTGTAATTCCAATAAATGCTCATGTCCCCCTAAAATATCACCCAACTAAGTATTTTTATTTATGATACTGGATACCTCTCCATGACACCTTTACTCCGACACAGACTCCTTGTAGCTGGATTCCACACAAGTGCAAGCAAAAACAGCTCTTAATTACTGACATCACAACATCAGGGATAATAGATACAGTCTCAATTATCTACAGTAAATTTACTTATAATTATTGCACCAGCTTGGGAGCCTTGTTTTGACACCGTTGCACTTAAATCACATGCTATATTACACTGGAGCAGATGTGAGCAAATATACAGATGTTAAGAGTTTACTGCCATTATAATGAGCAGAATACGATAAAAATGGTTCTAGTGAGGTTAAAGCCAGATTTACAAAGCTATGCGGCGCTCAAATGTGAATACAGAATACAAAGTCAGTTTTGCATGTATCCACAAGCTTCAAAAATGTATTTCGTTTCAGGGTTTGGTATCTGTGTCATAAACTGTTCATCTGTTTGATCATTTTTTGAGTGAGGCAACTGCTGTTGTGATATTGGTGTATTACATTTTGACATTTGACAGTAGATTAGTCTGAACTTTACTGAGTTACTTGTACTAACCACTTCAACTCTGAGCAACAATCAAACAATTTGGAAGTGTATAGGGCTGTAATATAAATTACAAACAAAGTTGAATTCAAAACTTGAAAAGACTGATTATTTAGAACAAAATAGTGTCCACAGAGTTGCATTATTCGGAAAACAAGTTAACCCTGTAGCATGTGATGCTGGTAATGTAACAGTCATATTCCTTGCCGCGGGGGGAGGGTCTAAGGATGTGGGAAACCCCAGGCTGACATTTCATTGTTTGATGTTTGATATTGACTTGTATTGTGTTTGTACCGACCTCTGAGATGACTCCTGTTGTGATATTGGCCGTTACAAAAACTGATTGATTGATTGATATTTCAGTCATAATTTCAGTCATAAGCGAATATAACGATGACATAAATATGACATGTGTTGAAGACGTGGACTAGGGCTGGGCGATTTTCTCACAATTCATGTGTATATTGTCTTTTAAAGGCGACTGCTTCTTCTTGGGTTTTAGTTGGCTGAAAATATGGTTTGACCCCCAAAAAATTGCCACAAAAGGTTTCTCAATTGTTTTCTGTAGTATCAGGTGTGCTGACTAATGTATCAAAAGTCTACCACAGTCTGACCACTGGAAAGGTCTCATTTTCAAAATGGCGTCCAAGATGACGGCCAAATCCTTAAAGGAATAGGCCACTATTTTTCATCCTGAGATGTGTTCTTACATGAGCTTAGCTAGATGAAGTCGAAGTGGTGTTATTCCGCCTTAAAATATAGTATCCGTTTTTATCCGCTGAGAAAATTGACACATTTAATTTTGTGTAACTATACTTGGATTGTGTAACTACTCAGATAACTGTATTTAAATAGGGAAAACGTGGAGGAGCTTGGTGGCTTCTAACTTCAACCTCTGAGAACCCCAATGGAATAGTTAGCGGAGGCTAAATGCTAACAACATCTTTGGCATTGTTATGTTACAGATACGCATCAACTCATCTAAGCTCATGTAAGAACACATCTCAAGATGAAATATAGTGGCCTATTCCTATAAAATACCCATTGTGAAATAGGCAAAGATTATTTATTAATGTTAGCGAGGTTGATTGTGACAGCAACGGGAACGGCAGCATGTTACGTCACAATTTTGCTATTTTGTAACTCCAAAACTTGACAACTGCTGTCCCTGTTGCCGTGATTTGTTGCCATCCCCAACAGGGGACCCGCCATTGCCATCCCCGTTGCCGTTTGTCAAAATTTGGAGTTAAGAAATAAAGACTGCAAAATTGTCATGTAACACGCTGCCGTTCTCGTCACAATCTTAACCTCGCTTTTTGCCTCCCATCTTCTATTTCACAATTATGTACTCATGTCACTACAATTTGAACAAACCAAATGGTCCCCAAAACATGGGGTTAGACACCACTGCATTAAACATAAAAACCACTGAATCACGATATGACGATGTTCCCAAAAAAGCAGCTCCTCATGGAGACCAGATCACGATTCGATTTTTATCGACTGGCCCTAACGTGGCCAGTGGACTTCCATTTAAAAACCGTGCAGCACAAGTGCCTTTGTTATTTATTCCCATGCAGTACAAACCTGAGTGGATTAGACAGGACAAGCTCTTGGCACAATTGATTGCTAAAATATTATCTATTAAACATGGCAGATAAAACTGTCTACTGTATGTGTCGTGCATCTTGTCTAATAATGATACAGACTTCAAAGGAAAAAAAAAAAACTCCTCTGGGCCAGCTATGAAAGTTTAAGATGCAATGCGGTAAAATACAATGTGCCATAAAATATTAATGTGTGTGTTAAAATTATGCTGGTGGTAATATTTTAGATTGCTGCTGTCTGTAAAAGAGGCATATCTGTATTTATTTACAAGCAGGGGATATAGTGGATGGGGGCTTTTGTTTGAGGTATAGTGTTTATGAATATCGACTTGGGCTCCTAGGTAAGTGGCTATAAATCTGGGAGAGGATCTTTCTAAAGTTCCCTTGGAGGACATAACTTCTGGTCCGAGCGCCTCCTTCCTTCACTTGACTTTTAAACATTTAGATGTAGCCCCCGACAGCCGCATTTAGAGGAGCTTCTAAATTACAAAAAGCTCCATTTTGAGAGTCCAAGAGTTAACTAATCAGACTTGATAAATTGTGCAATAGATTTTCAAGGGGAAAGAAACAATAGGCGCAATTGGCCCTTGATCTGAAGTGTTTATGAGTTAGGAGGGAATACTGTCTAACATTGATCTCCGTCCGACCTGCTATGATCCAGATGCAGGCAAGATACGTTAAAGGCCCACAGCTGAACTTTAAGACAGAGAAATAAAGAAAATCTTCACATAAAACAGTGTTTCTCAACTGATATGGCATTGGGACACATCATAAATCTATAATGCCAAGTCGCGACCCAAGTAAGAATTGAATTTAGCTATTGTATTTTCCTACAAATTATAGTTGAGTAAGCACTATATAATCCTAAAAAGCTAAAAAAAAATAATAAAAAAATAACCATACTCAACCACATACTCAACATACTGTAACAGAATGTTCTTTGTAGCGTTTCTTTGTGGAGTCTTTGTTCCAGATTACCCTGGAAAGGCTCACGGCCGACTAAAAATGATTCGTTGAATTTGTTGAAATGCTAACAGCTCTGTGTATGTAAATGTTCTAGTTGTTGATAGCAAGAGTAGATGCAGTGAAATGTGTTAACACAGTAGTTACTAAAGTGAGGGGCTCGCAAGACAGTGTATTTGAAATTATTAGTAATCAAAAACAGCATAGATTTGTGAACACTGTAGAGGTAAAATAATATAGAAAACGGTGTAAATACAAACTAACTAAACCTTTTCCTTCCCAATTCCTAATTTTAATTTGTTTTTACTACGGGGGTTCCAGATTGTTTGTATGGTAATTCTGGGGTCCCAACATGAACAATTTGAGAACCCCTGAGCTAATAAACTCTGACGCCTTAGAAAAGTTAGATGTGTTTGCAGCGTGGTTAACTGTTCAAACAACTATTTGACACAAAAAATAGGGTACAGCACATAGAGTGTATAATAATGGAGGTAGCCTGCGTGGCTTTCCCCATAGCATTCAGCGAGGGCTAATGCTAGCAGTTTTGAACCGCCGCCATGTTGAATTTTTGGAACCTAATTCCATATATGGTATGTGCAAGTTATATTCTCATGGCAACCACAGAGCAGGTATAGGTACCTGATTATTATTTTTTATATCTTAAATAACATTGAAAATATTAAAAGACAAAGAACAGGGCACTGTAGCGTGTGCAAAGAATTGAGGGTCATATTAACAAGGCTATTTCCTATAATGAGCCCGCCCCCGTATGCTAACTGACTAGCCTATTGTACCTCCAATATTATACACTCTATGGTACAGCACCACTTTACATCAGCCCCTTGAAAATATATTTGACCATAGAGTAATCAATGACTACACGTGGTAGTAACTCAGTCCGCCCTAACGCTAATGCGAGTATAAATACACGCCCAAGTGTCAAAAATCTCAATCAAACCTTCCTTTCTGAACATGCGATTAGTCAAACACTTCAGACTAAGTCCCAGTTCCCCCAGGGTCAAAAATGATTAATTACAGCTAAGATATGCAAACTACTATTGTGATCCATTGGTGACAGAATAATTTGTTTTTCTAAATTACATGGCAAAAATCCTTTAGCGCACCTTACACGCTCACAGGATTTGACGCACTTTTGCACTAATCATTATTCCGTATGAGTGAGAATGATGTTTCAGAGCCAAGATGATGAAAACTGCTCAAAGCTGGGTGCATGACCTGTACTAATGAGGGGAGCATGTCTGATCAAACTACTCTTGTATCAGAGCTCACATGTCCCTGGGCGATTAAGAGCAGCGAGAAGAGCCCCTTGAGGAGATCCATACTCAGGTGACACGCTCATACCCCCACTGTACACGTTGATGCCGCAGCCCCGTACTGTATCTTTAACATAGTTTGGGAGGCATCGGGTAAACTGGCACACGACTCAACGTTAGCCGACCTTGTGATGGATTTCAAAGTACTGAACTTTAGGTAGGAATTTGTTGCGTCGATTTTATTGTCAATCGCTGAACAGGACAGGAATGTATCACAGCAATCAGACAATTGACTTGCAAAGAAATTGAAAGGAAAGGTTTTTTTCGACAGAGAATTGGTTGTTGAGAAATGTGTGTTGAAGTGTGAGTGGCAAATAAAGGATCTGAAGAAGTTTTGTAATGGGCATGAAGAACTGGGCCTCACCTCAGACTACTGCACTTCTAAATAAGACAAAGATAGACTTAAGTAGATATACAGATTCAATACATGTGAGAGAACTATTAGATTAATCTCCTCAAGTACTGCAGTAACCTGTAGTCCAAGGCAACGCCAATTGTCTCTCGTTTTTGCGAATCTCAACATTGTACAACACGAATAAACACTTGTTCACCTCGCTCTTTCTTCTGACCCTCGAAAAATATTGACAGTATGAGAAGTTCTGACAAGTTGTTCAAGCAGTTTTACCAAACTTGCGCACAAAAAACATTATACGGATGTGTGAGCTATGAGGAAATGTGGCAGATGATGAATGAATGAAATATCATTGTAATTAGCTGGTGGCAAAGCAAAGCCTCTGTTTTGAGATTAGTCGAGTGCTTGTGCTCCTGAGAGCTAATAAAATTAGACAATGTTTGTAGCCTAATCAGTCTTGATTACCTGTTGAATTGTGCAAATCGATGGCTTCTTAGCACACACACACAGATATGAAGGCTGATTGTCACTAATTACATGTCTAGTAGATAGAAAACACCAGGAAATACACGCAAACAAACCGTACCAATGTATACTGCAGTAGTAACATAGCCTGATACTATTTTGCGAATAAATAAAATAATCTATTGATAAATAATAAATTAAATGGTTACTGACTCCTATATGAGGTTTCACTTCCTTAACTTCCTGTTTACTGAATGAAAACAGTAGAAGCCCACCACTTTAAGGCCATATTTACAGTAACAATCTGTTTTGTTGTTTTCCAAGGAGCTGCACAGCTATGCCTTTTTTAATTTATTTAGCTGTGAGGCAGAGTGTGATAAGACAGAACGAAGACTTCCCTCATAGGAGGCACATGCCAAGCCTGACATAATCCAATCTGGTCCATTTTCATCAGCTTTTGTCTTGTGTTTTTTGCTTCTCTTTTGGACTTTCCTTTGGTTCCAACGATGGCTCAGAAACCTAAAATGACACAATTCGGTCGCACTTGTATGGTAGAAAAGGCTGCGTTCCAAACAGCTTTCTGTGCTGAAATCCTTGAAGACCCACACACATTTAAATCTGGCCCTGGGGGCAACAGGCTCTAAACCACAGAGATAAAAAAAATAAAATAAAAACATCCAGGCCAAAAGCTGAAATATATATTTTAAGGAAGGGCTTACCATGGCAACAAAAAGGCATGTCAAACTTTGACTGAGTGGTAAACACAGACCAGTTTGCCTGTAGGAAAGCAGAGCAAAAGCTGTTCACATATTAAAGGTTCCGGCCTCATGGATGTAAACAGCAGAAAGACAGACAATGGCAGTAATAAAGACGAGGCGCAAAAGACGGTTTAACGGTCATTTGTGAGAAGAACCAAACTGAAGCTAATAGAAGATGTGCCACAGGCAAGCCCTCAGAAAATACACTCCATAAAGAGAATTATGAAAATGCATTGCCAAGTGTCAGCCAAGTGTAATTCAATGCATCTGGTTAGTGCACAATATAGCAGAGCTACTATTATCACATTTCAACATTAAATTACATTAGTTGTTATACTATCCAATACCACAACACCAGTTACCTGACAGGGCTTCAAAAACAAAAAAATCTGAAATTGAACATCTTTTAAATCAGAATATTATACAATGTTTTGTAATTTTTTTGCACAAAAAATAGATCAAAATGTTTCACACATTTGGACTAAAGTGACTTTTGGAACAAGCCCGATACATACTGCACAACTGTATCACAAACTAAGCTAAGTCCCTTCCACACTTGTACATGTTCCCTGCAAAGTGAAAAGATAAAAAGAACACATTCTTACCTTGCTGTATACCCACTCCTGTTTGCACTTGTGCCATAAATGCTTACAACCCCAATGTAAACAAAATCAGTCCTGTGTGGAGATGATGAAAAGCTGTTACTCTTATTATAGGGAAAAATAACAAGCTCTCATGAAGGCATGGATTGTTTTCAAATCGTACATCTTTGTAAGAGGAGTGTAAAGTAGAGCTTAGCCCCCATTATGAGACGCAGCAGCTACATTGCTTTTGATTTTCTGTCAACATCCCTCTTACCAAGCACGCACTGTATTTACTAAATGTTCCAGGGCCAAGAAATGGATTGAATATATTGTTCGTCTTCTGCCATACAAATTGTGTCAAACAGCTAGATGTAATGCAGGGTTTTTTTTTTATTTTTATTGTTGCGTTTCCCCGATGCTTAAAAGTACTGGTGTAGCCACAGCGTCAACTGCAAAACATCGATGCATTGGAAACTAAAGAAAACAACTCTACAACTGTATTTAAACAAAGATTATGAAAAAGGGACCAGAGAAGAAGAAACTGTGTGATTTGCGTCCTCATACACAAATCACATGCCATTCGATAATCACTTTCTTTGTCTCTGTCTTAGCCTTGTACATAAGCCTTTACACGCTGTTTTACGATGGTAATGATTTTTAAATGTTTTAACAAATTTGGCAAGGCATTAAAAATAGACAGACACAGTATATCATAATGATGTTAATAATAAAAATTTTAGTTGGTGTAATGCCTCATTCTTAGAGTATGTGATATCATATTCTGCACACAAAAGGGAGACACTGCAGGCAAAACTATACTTTTTTTTTTAAATTTTCAGATTTTGGGCCAGTTTGCTCCCTATAGACTTTCACCTGGAAACAAATAAATGAGCTCATCTTTACACTAAGGAGTGTAAATATTGCACTGATTCGATGTTTCTCCATAGAACTATATGGGACACTGTAACTTCAATGACCATTTTGTCAAAATGCATTTTTCTCACATCTCCACTTTCGTAGATCCTACAGACGCCAAACTGTCCAGTGTTGTACTTAACAATGTTGTTCGGAGGGATTTTTCAATATTTCATTTTTACAGAGTTATTCTCTAAGTATAACTCTAAAACTAACTAAACAGGATATTCAAAATCCCATCTGGACAAATCTTTATAACTAATAGACCCTTTCATTGTTTGTAAACATAACGGGCTTAGCTGGAGGCGGAAAGCTAGATTCCTATCCATTCCCATTGTAGCTGTTGTCATAGTAACGGTAAACAATTGTCTAACTGTTGGAAATATCAGCTAAAACATTATTTTATCATCTCAAATGTCGTTCCTCTTGTTCTTGCACCTTAAGCCACAACAGGACCACATTTTTTAGTTGG
>OMNZ01004471.1:20929-33279 GCA_900303255.1 Lesueurigobius sanzi | reverse complement strand
CCCGTTCCATTCCTTGATGGCTTTGTAGGAAAAGGCAGATTGGGGAAACGCAGAGGTGACGTCACTTCCTGTGGAGCTCCACTCCTCCATTGTTTGCACCCAGAAAGGCCTGCATGGTCCGGGAAATCAAACCCAGGACCTTCTTGCTGTGAGGCAAGAGCACTATCCATGATATTATGATTATAGATCTGGTTTAATTTAAAATGGCAGATTTTTTGTTTTATTTATTTTTAAAATGTTCAGGTTTCCTCTCTTAACATACAGAACACCTTCACCTGGAAACAAATATATGACCTAATCTGTACAATTATGAGTATAATTATTCACTGATTCAACATTTGTCCATAGAACTATGGGAAAATGTGACCATCTCACATTGTGGCAACAACATCTGCACTTGAGTAGTTCCTACAGGCTCTTTCAGAAAATTTCTAGTCTTGTACTTAACAATATTCTGAAGGTTTCTTCAGAGGGATGTTTCAATATTTATTTTTTTTCACATAAAAAATGTGAAGTTTGACATTTTACAATGTGTTCACGGCTAGCTCATTCAAAAACTGTACAAAATATCCAAAATCCCTTCTGAATAAATCTTATGTAATGTAACTAATATTATACATTTAATCCTGGCATTTTGTCTCCAGAAATATTGGCACTTTTGGCAATATGTACTGTATGCATAAAATAGATTTTATTTCCAATACATTTTTGCCATTTTTATGTCAGTAATATACAGCAACAGCTTCCTATTGTTATCACTCAATTCGTTTTTTCTCCTATTCACCTGCAGCATCGCGCCTCCTCTGACCTGCACAAAACGAATACCCTGCACTTGGTATTAAAATCAGTAAAACAAATCTATTACATGCAAATGGTTGACTCTGATCAGCATTTCCACATGTTTAACAACGGTGCCAATGCTTACCTCACACCGCTGCCACACTGATGATGGATAGTGACAGTCGAGCCGCGCGGCAGTTCAGAATGTCTAATATATCTTCGCCTGCAGCTAGGCCTGAACCCCCGGTCGCCTGTGCGTCTGCGCTGTTGGCTGCCTGTCCCGCGCCGAGCGGCAGAGACGGGGAGGTAATTGGAGGGCACAGTGAAAATGGGAATCGAGACCACCTGCTGCTTGTTTTTGACTCTCTTTCTCAAACTCGCACAATTACAGCCGCAAGATGCCCCACTTTGTACTTCCACTATCTTATATAATTGAGGAGCTTTCACACACGAGGTTCCACATTACTCCACTGATAAGATCATTTGTGAAAAGACATTTGACTGTTAAAAGTGTATGTCAGCTATGAAGGTAATAGATTTAGTAGCTATATTTTTTACTGATATAAGGCAGGATAATAATAATTTACATTTGTTTTGGATTTGGCTTGACCAAAACATTTCAAAGGTTCCACATTTTCAAACGTCATCTTTGTAATTTAGGTGTTGGACATTTTGTCTCTCATTTAAGAACTTTCGTTTGATTTGGCCACAGGCAAAACATTCAAAATCTTGTTCAAAAATACTCTCAATTTGAAAAATCTGGACACTCAAAGACCCTTTACATGGCATTATTCATTCACTCCATATACTTGGTGGTGGTGAGCTACTATTATAGTCACAGCTGCCCAGGGGTAGACTGACAGAAGCGAGGCTGCCCACCAGGCCCTCGGACCAACACTCACTCACACACTACATTCACCCAGGCTTCCTGGCCATTTCTCCCATCCAAGTACTGACCAGGCCCTGCCCTAGCTTCCGAGGTTTATTTATTGTTTATGCGGTTGGGACAGTGCACAGGGTTCCCACTCTACCTGGGTAACCTATCCTTTTCCAAGTCATGGAAAAAACATGGAAATTACAAAAATTGTCAAATGTCATGGAAAAAGCATATTTTGTCCTTGAAAATATTTCTCCTCCCTTTGCTTTTCAGTTTAAAATAAATGTAAGTGATACTTTGCCCACCACACCAGACTAAAAACAAGCTCATTCTGCTCCAGAACAGGGGAAAAATTATCTTCTGTTTCAAAATTTTCTCAGGGGAGGACCCCCGAACCCCTCATTTTACCATGTTCCCAAGAAAACATGCTTTACATATCTGAGCTCAAATCTCTTCAGACCAAAAGACTAGGCTTTAGCCATTATTAGATCACATCCACAGGGGGCACTGGACCACAAAACACGTAATTACAATGTTTTTATTTTAGATGTCATGGAAATGCATGCATGTAAACACACCACTCCGAATTGTAGCCTTGGGTTTCCATCCGTTGTCCCACACTCGCACTCACAAACTCTCATTCATCCTAATCTACTGTACACGTATTTAGTGGTAGGGGAAGCACCCGGAGAAAACCTACGCAGACACGGGGAGAACATGAAAACTCCACACAGAAAGGCCCCATCCTGGCCTGGGATCGAACCCAGGACCTTCTCGCTGTGAAGGATGAGCGCTAACCACTGTGCTACCGTGCCTGACTGGTCTGATAGGATCAGGCTGAGCAAAGGCGATCTATGCTGCCAAATTTGGAGAGTTGGCTTAGTTTTGGAGAAGGGGAAAAACTCCTGTACGCAACACTTCACAGCAAGGAGGTCCCAATTTTGGTTTCTGAACTGCGTGTGGACATTTGAGATTGTTATCGATAATTCAAGTGGGACTCCGATAGTGCACAGTAGGTAAATCCTTTTCTTTCTGTCTCCTTGTGTCTAGACCACCCGTACGCGTTTAGTACCCCAACAAGCACAAGAAAAGTCCACTGCCTCTGAACCTTCCCAGACGTATTTCGACCTACACTGAACAAAAAGACATTCACGCCGCAGTTTACTCGAGTCAAGCGGACGAGAGGAAGAGTGATTGAAGGGGTACCTATAGCCCTCAGCTGGATGGTTCTTACAATATGATGTCTAGACGTTGTAATCCCTGAGTTAAGAGGCCGGTGGGAGAGCCGGAACAAGGAGGGGGTCACGAGATGGGGTCAACGCTCGCTGCAATCGCTGTGACTTTTATTGCTTTGTTCTCATCAACTGGAAATACTCGAGGGAGATCAGACAAGCGAGGGCCCGGTAGTTCAGTGCAAATGTGGCAGAAGAGGTGTTTAATAACAGCGCGGGGATGACTGTTTGCGGTTCTCGTCTCCGTTCGATGTTTTCGAGTGAGTTGTTGGTAAATGCTGCGCAGATCGGTCAGTAGCTTTATTTGGCTTGATCGGAAACTGTGAATATGTAATTGATTGTACTGTATTTTGGGATATAAGCTTTAGTAGCTCAAAGGCAGACCAAAATGCATTTATATTTTTCTTATTTACAGTATGTTTGTTCTTTAGATCAGTGATTCTCAACTGGTTTGATCTCGGGACTCACTGTCAATCTATAATGCCAAGCCGTGCCCCAAAATAATTAATTTAGTGAATAAATAATGTAAAATACTGTATTTTCCTACAAATTATAGTTGAATAAGCCAGGATTCTTCAGTCTTCGTCTGTACTCTGTAGTTGATGTGTTGGATGTTTCGATCTTAGTCTGAAGATCTTCCTCAGCGAATAAAGACTTAAACACATTTGTAGGTCTCTTAAGAGCAAACCAGAAGGAGGAGTTACCCTTTAAGTCCCTCCTCTCTTCGTACTAAAGGTTGGAAAACATCTTAGCCTATTCATACTTAATAGGGCTCGTTACCTCTCTATTACAATCTTAGCCTACGATGGACAACTCCTGTACGACTGAGAACCTAAAGCTAAAAATTATTATCAAAATACCTCATTCTAACACTCTCTGGAATGTTTTTGTGTATTTTATATATAAATATTGGGGAAAATGTTCCCCAGGAAAGGCTCGCGACTCACTAAAAATGATTCCATGACCCACACTTCGGTCCCGACCCACCAGTTGAGAACCACTGCTTTAGATCATTTGAGGTTACCCAAAAATCCAATTATTTTGATCACATTTCATAAAACATTGTGGCATCTTGTTTAAAACGTCAAATGCCAAAATCCTCAAGCTTACAGTGTTTGTTTTCTCATTTTGTTTTTGGGTTCTCAGCTCTATGTACAAATCAATAGTACCGTTCACCGTTTGGTCAATGGCCCTCTGCTCGAGCCCATGACAAAAACAGCAGAGAGTGGAGCCATTCTCTTCAGATTAAAAACTAAAAGCAATCCATTTGCCACTCAGAGGGAAATTGTACCACCATTTACTGCTATATGCACCGCTTTAAATCAATACATCCTGACAGGAGTGTGCAGTGTAAACACTCCAGATCTTTTTTTTTTGCAAAGTTGATAATTCACAGTGTCACTTTCTCCTAAAGGCCACTTCTGCCACTGGTGTTTTTTTTGTTTGTGTATCAGCAACATTCTCTCTGTAGTAGTGACTTTCATGAAACTTGGCTACGCATCAAATCCATTCAATTTGGGAAAAGATTCATCGGGGGTCCTGTAGGAGTCCAAGTTTGATACTTTGTACCAATGGGAAGGCACTGACACTGATATATTTTTGGCTTTCATCACTATCAAAATTGGGGATCATTTACTTGCGGTTATGTAAATGTGTGTGCAATCTTTGTGATAATTGCATGGATGTGGTGACAAGTAATACAGTATACTGCATACTTTAGAGATATCAATTTGAGACTTTTGCTATAGTTTGCTGACTTAAATATCATGGAAATGTATTGCAAAGATTCTTCTTTGAGGAAAACCTTTCAAATATTGTCAAGTCCAAGATTGGAAAGCTTGCAGTCAGTAGAAGCAACCAAGTCTTGAGAAAAATGCCTTTTGAATTACAATTTCCTATATACTTATACATAGAAATGTTGAAGTGGTGCAGTAATGAAAAGCCTTATAGACGGGTTTCAAAGTTATGAGACACATGACCGATGTGTGCTCCAATATCACATACAGTATCAGTTATTTATATTAGATATCAGTCGTTTACATTGGTTACGCTTGAATAATGGCAATGATGAACCGCTGTCAAGGCTAGAAAATGATTCAAAGTAGGTGGAAAACTTGTCACCGAAGGAAACTTACTTTAAATATAGGCCAACTTTTGCGGGACCCATGCAAAATATGTACTGTATAATAATAATAATGATATATATGCTGGAATTAACGTTAGTTTGGAGGGTGCACAGTCATGTAAGATCCACGCTAGTATGCAAAATACTGTAATTCTAACAGCTAAGAGATTTTGTTTTTGGCTTTAAGTAAGGTTTGCAACGTATGTACAGGTATAATACTAACAGGAATATCCACTAATAATAGTATCACCCATATGAATGCAGCTCTCTGTACAGGGTGGTTTACGATAAGGCCTAAAATATTAACGTTAAGGTAACTCAAAATGCAAATATTTTGCAAAGTCATTCAATCAGTCGTCAATGTGGTGCCCTTGGAGCACTTGGTGCCCTACGCACAGCGCGTTACCAGCGTATAGGCAGCGGCGGCGATGTGCGCACTTGCTTGTATGGTATCAAATGTATGTCCTTGGTTGTTGGTACTTCCTGTTTGTGCAATCAACAACAACATGATGGCATTGTGTTGCTTTAAATACGAAAACAAACTTGTGTCAATCGATGCTAGTACAATGCAGTATTCCTTCTCTTTTGAATGGAGTGTGCACGCACATACTCCAAATTTAGTATGCATACGTCACATGAAATGTGTCTGTAGTGAAATGTAAGCAATTTATTTAGGTGAAAGGTGGAAGTTTATGTTTTAAGAGAGCGAAAGCTTCAGAATTGGAATTGGAAAGAGTTTGCTTGCAGTGTTTGTCCTTAAATGCCGCATTGGTTAAAATACATTTGAAGATGGTTTTCTACTAATAAGAAGCCTGTAGGTTTAATTGAATTCTTGTTGTGAATCTTTGCAGCAGAACACAAATGTTATCATTGGCGTATGTTCTCATCTTTTACTGATATGGGTTTGTCTTTTTTGTCCACAGTGAAGTTCGATGACTGCATGGGAAACAAGTCCGTGGACTTCCAAAGCAGTGACCCCCGCTTCACCGCTCTACTAGACGGAGCCATCTACGTCCGAGAGGATGTAACAGTCTTGGACAAACCAGTCCAGTTCACAGTCAGCGCCCATGGCCCAGACTCTCAGGTGTGGGAGGCTGTTGTGCAACTATCGGCAAACGCTCCTCCTTCACTTCAACCAAATGGAAAGGAGGTGAGTTTGACACTTGCTGCTTCGGCACAGAAATTCAATTATCATTCCAGAGCTTCTCCCAGTTATCAAATGTTCTCCAGCGGTTTGGCGATAGTGGCAGCCAAGAATCAGGTCAAAACTCCTCGGGGGTTTTCACAGAGGCTGAGAGATTGTAGAGTGGGGGGAAAAAGTAGCATTCGCACATGGTTAAAAGTGATGGAATCATGGTGCCACAGGGGGCGAGTCCCATTCCCCTCAGTTGTAAGCTGTTATTGGAAAACATCCTGCACCTTGGAGACTTGGGGGTCCTGGACTCCTCTTCCTCTATTTAAAAGTAGACGGTGAGCTCAGGACTCTGCTGCTGCTGTGGGGATAGGCAATAACACTGTTAAAGCAAGAGTATCATGATATGACTTAGTAAAAAGCGCTTGGTTAAGTTCCTTTTGATAAAGTAACAGGAATATGATTGATAAGTGTATCAAAAGATAAGAACAGATGATCTCTCCATCCTGATCAGGGATCATGGCACATTACTGGGTTGGGTAAAAAACATGCATTAACGGTCCACATTTTTAGGACCATTAACCAAATTAAAGATTTCACAAGCACAGATTGGTGAGAGCTTCTACAAAATGACGGCTCTCCAGACTGCAGTGATCCATATTTATCACCATTTGTCCAAGGAAGAAACAGCGATGACCTAAAAAGAGGTGATGTAGTAGCCATTATGTTATTATATTATATTAAAATACTGCTTGCTTTATTCACCTTTATGTTATTTTAGAGGAATACAGAATGATGGCTTTTTAAACAAATTTCCTGCAGAAAGATACAGTAGACTCAATCTTAAGTGAGTGAGTGTTAAGTGAGTGCAAGTGGTTCCTTTATTCAACTATAAAGAGCAACTTATCAGATAAAAGTAAGTAAGGTATTGTTCCTTGTGAATTTCTCATATGCCGAGAGATGGGAACAATTATTTAGTGTTGGGCCTGTTTCCATGTAACGACTTTTGTAGGTCCCACTGTGCTATTACTGTGCTAAAGTGTAATGAGACTATACTTTAAGGGCCTGTCACAATTGGCGCAGGGGCACTATGCGATTGTTTGCGGCCTCAAAATATGGGGGTCGCTCTCTTTAATCGCACGGGCATCTGCGACCGCTATTGACCGCATGAAAAGGTGTGAATCACAGTTGGATTATCGGTCGCAGCTGAATGTCATGCATGCACAAAATTCAGTGGCGCCCGATTGCCACTGAATTGAGCCGCAGCAGGACGCTACGGTCGCGAGAATGGAGAACGTTACATTGGCTCAGTCGTGCACATGGTGAGATACTGGTGAGATACTGGTGAGTGCTCAATATCAGATTTGTGCGATTCCTGTTGTAGGTATTAGAGCATGCCCCATTTTCCGACAGTTTTAACCTCCTACAAATACAGACAAAGTCATTTTCTCCCCTTTGACACTGCCTCTGGCGGCTGCGCCCAGGATTCAACATTTTTTTTACAATTTTTTTGTATTTATTTCTTTATTTTGCACGTCAGCGGCCTGAGCGGCTGTATAAGTGAGTCTCACGACTCCGCAGAGCAGGTGAAGGGGAGGTGTCTGTCATACTTGATTGTGCAGGCAGTGAAGTACAGACCAACAATCCAAAGTGCGGCTTCTTCTTTTTTCGTGTTCCCCAAAGCGATGGACAGAACACCTGCGCTAAAGCCGATGCCCTTTCGCATCGCTTCGCGCCTTTTTATACATAGTTTAATAATTATTATCCTTATTTCCCACATGTTTCTATGTAAAACTATCAATTCAAGTGCATTTTAAAGAGTGGATTTTGTTTTGGGTTTAGAGAGTAGGCTGCTAGACAGTGACCTCAAAAGGCAAATTACAAAGATGGCATATAAAAATATAGGCCTATATTTTTGTATAAAAGATGGCTATATTACAGTTTGTGTTCTCAAATGTTTAAAATAACATAACAATATGAATATTTGTATACGTATATTCGTATAATAAATATAGGTATCAACTTTTATTCATGAATATTCCTATTATTTACACGCAAATAGTTTCTGTTTACACAAGGGTCAGTTTGACCGTGCGTGGGGCTGCAGGGCCCTGTGTCAGGCTCGGTCGGACTCGAACACAAATATCTTTTCCGCACCACTGGCCCCAATCAATGTCTGTGGCCCGTGAAACAGCCGCTCTCTGCTCGCTTTCTTCCTTGCACCACTCGCATTTGGACACTATCCAAACCAACCGCATCCAGTGGCAGCTCGTGCTCTATTGTGACTGTAAGTGCGATTTCTTAAAAATCTACTTTGCGACCTCTGCGGCTGATGGCGATTTCAATTTTGGCGCAGACTAAATGCAGAAACAAAACACTGCGGTCAACACGGCAATTGTGACGGGCCCTTTAGTGAATGCAAGGATGACTTTGATCCATTTTTTAACTATATTTGCAAAGGGCCACACACTGTAGATGGACTTCTCTTTTCACATAAGTCAACAGATGTTTAGATGTAAACAGTCAGTGAGGACTTGCAGACTGGGTCGTGGCGTATGAAAGCGCTAATCATCCGAACAGCATCAGAAAAGCAGGGCGCCGCGAAGCAAATGCGATGTTTCATTATGGAAATAGTGCTTTGTGGCGTGCTCTGGTGAATAATAACTTCCAGATGTCTGGGTAGCCGGGGGCTGGCTCATATCAAAGCGTGCAGAGTTTTGGGGCGGCATCGGCATGTGCGGGGGGGGGGGGGGCAGGGGCTGGGACCACCGCCAGCTGGCCCAGACTGATGGCACTGAGGCTGGGGCAGGGAGGGGACAGGAGCAGAGGGGGGACCATCCATTTCACACTCAATGATTTTAGTTCACATATTCGATAGTGTACATAAGCAGGCATTTCCATTACGTATGCACTCAATTGTTGCTCTGTTTTCATGTGAGAGATTAGGATGGATCAAGTGGAATTATGCTCATTTGTATGCATTTGTGTACTCTGTATGAGAAGGGCAAATGTGTGGTTGTACATAGGAGGCTGGGGGTGCTACCTATCAAATGTTCTCTTCTTTACAGCCTGGATATTCATGTTTGTTTATTTATTTGATTAGGACGGTGCACGTAAATGAACAGACATGATAAGACACATGAATGTAAAGATTGAGGTCAAAGGCTAATTTCCATCCGTAGTCCCACGAGTCCCACGGGTCAGAGGCTCTATACCTGATTATTGCTTCCTAGCAGTGGAATGAAATTAGTTTTGTCCTGCGGTTGTAAAAATAATTGTGTGATAACAAAAATAATAATAAAAACAATAAAAAATCAATTCTTTAGAACCTTTATATTATCAATTGTGTTAGGAATGCCAGGGACGAAATTTGGACCACAAATAATGTTTACGCTCCCTGTTCCATTGTCAAATCAGACATTGTTCCTTTAAGAATATATCATCAATCCTATACAATTTCTACAAGCACAGTCAGGCACTCTCATGTTCACCCTCTTCACAATTTGACAACCATTCACTCGGTAATAATATACCACAAAAAGTCCAGTCTGATTCATGCTCACCAGCTCCATATCCACATCTGTATCCATTACACAATATGTACAATAGGTGAAACGTGAAACATTCATTCTCTGTGAGCGTCACCAGTTTTGTCCAGTACCGATTATAACAGGTACTAACCACTGACCACTGTAGACCTGGAACTCCACACAAGAGCCACAGCTTTGGTGATGCTTTTCCCTAATCAACCATCCATCCCAATCTGAATATTGGCTTTATCCTTGCCGTTTTTATTTCAACACCTTCATGGCACACACAAATAACACCTATTGGTTGCCGTTTGGGCAGCACAATGTAAGAAAACTGTTCAGTAACGGCCCTGAATTGCAATATTTTACTAAAACTTTTCAACACAGTGCATTCCATTAATTCATTCAGCCCTTACCTCATAAAATTCTTATGGCATAAGTATGAAAAATACCAGCCCTGACATATTATGAAAGTTGATTTAACATTTTAGTGGCATTGTCTCAGTACAATGAAGCAATATCTAAATATTTTTTATGGGTCTGACTGAATAGACATAATTCTTCGGCACAAACTGAGCCGGACACTACTGTCAACACATTCTATTTCCTTCACAGGCTTCTTGTGGCTTATTTATTTGTGTAGATTGTGGATTGGTAAGTGCTGGAACCTTGATCACAATCACCCCTCACTTGTAGAACGTCTGTGACTGTTTGCAGGTTTCTTCCCCTGCGCATATCCAGAGGGAACTCACTAGTACCTGTTAGCATGCCTAGATAAAAGGATCTGGAGCATGACTTATTCAGACTGGAATGGTTTATGTGTGTGTGTGTGTGTGTACGAGAGAGAGGGGAGGGGGCGTCCCATCTGTTTCCCTCTACCCCCAAACCCCAAACCCTGCTGCTCTCCACGCTCCAACCAAATCTGCCTTCGCCCCTGCGTTCTCACTCTACCAGCACTAGATGCGAGTCAACCTCATTCAGCTCATCCCTCGGTGGAGAGAAAGAATACATTTGTCCAGGCCGGCCTTGTGCTGCTGCTGACAGAGGCGCTTTGCTCACACAGGCATGTTAGGCTTGGCAGAGGTTAGGCTGCTGAATATGGACACGGCGAACTGGGGTCAGCAGCGTGTCTGGGTGAACTTGTCGCAGTATATTGGTTTGGAAATGTGCATGCTTAGTATATGGCTTGTTTGGATGGTAGAATAACAGGCAATGGCAAAAAAGCAGGGATGGAACATTAAAGTATGCAGGTTTATGGACAAGAAGAAGAGGTTGCGATGCTAGCTACTTTTTTTGTTTTTGGGGGGGGGTGTCTGCAATAATGCTTGATACAGGGCTATTTACTGAGATGTGCTTTGTCCTGTTGACTGGTAGAGCATTGGTTTAGTCTTATGCATTCACAACACTCTCTTTATTCAAATCGTAGCCCGTTTGCTTGGATAGTTTGGTTCGTTTAAGCTGTTGTGAATGTGCAACTATGCAACGGCAAACAGGCAAAGCATAAACCGCACCAATTGATGAACCAAGTCCACTTGACATTCATGGTCTGAACGCTTAGTTTAGTCTGTGATTAGACCTGTTTTAGTCCTGATTTTATGTCGTCTTGCTATAAACTTGGTTAATGACATTAAGGTGATCTGTAAGCTTGCAAAATGAGGAGAGGGAGATAAATTGGACCGGAATGCCCCTCCCCGATCCCAGTACACAGGAAAGCTCGTCTCTTTGGTCCACACAAATCCAGCAAGACTCTGAATTGTTGCTGAGGGGGACAGACTTAAATGCACTGTGTTACATTTGTAATACATTACTTCACTTTAATAGACTTCATTCTGTCCTGGTTTTCTTCTGGTGTAGACATCCTGAAGTTAGTTCATAACAGAACATCTTAATTGTGCATAAAGAATATTCATTTAGTATAGTCAATACGGTTATGAAACGATGTTTTGTTCTGTGCTGTTTTGTTCTGAACAAAACATAATCTCACTTCGCAGTAATTAACAGTATGCAAAAATACCTTTGTAGCACATACAGCACAGTATTCTCACTCCTATACTTAGAAGTTCCAAGTCTCATGATCTACAGTATATGCGCAACGATACAGTGCAATATGACTACAGAATGTGAATAACAACTGTTTGTTCTCAACATAAGGGGAGAGCATATCACACGAATAAACCGTGTTGTTGCTGTTTAACTTATTGCTGTCTCCACTTTTGGTTTAAGAGCTTCTACAATTTCCATTCCATTCAAGTGAATTGGCAATGCAGCTAACTAGGAACTGTATTTCTTCACATGTGGGCTCTTCCTTGTGGTTATAGTCTATAGTATCTATCACAGTGCAATGTATCAGTTGCATTTGGTGAAAAAAATCTGCAAAAGTCTGTCTTAATATATGTTTGTGGAGACTTCGGAGGACGTCAATTCTGCACTATTCAGACTCCAAACTAGGCATCATTGATCTAGCATTAACTCCACTTATGCTTTGATACACGCCGTCACTGTAGCGTACTTAACATCTATACAGTTATTCTATAGTGGCCATATTCTTACACTAGGCATGTTTTTCTACTCCATTAGGTACAGTGAACTGCACCGTCGACAGTTTCTGTAAAACGCAACGCTTGCTTGATGAAACCGAACATGGTGCGCCCCCCCCCCCCCCCCCCCCCCCCCC
>OMNZ01004471.1:1814-12620 GCA_900303255.1 Lesueurigobius sanzi | reverse complement strand
TCACAAACCACATATTATTCTTGTGGCTGAAAGTCCTTTCTACTGTGTTGGAATATTGTCACCACTTTTGAACTCTTTTAATAAAAAATAATTTAACAATAGTTTATATTTTCTGATAGAGAACATGTTGAAGTTGGTTTCATGTGGGTCGGCCCAGTCATAATAGAGATATTAGCCATGAATAAAGTCAAAACGTATAGATGTTTTATGCTCTTATGCTACATTATTTGACTATGATTACAATAACATGTTTTCTTCTGTCAAGCAAAACAATATATGTAACTGACTGCATAAGAAAATTACACCGCAGTGCCTTAAGAGATGACATTTCCTTCCATTAGGTTAATTCCCCCTAGTTTCCTGCTGCTATTTCTGCTACAGGGCTTACATCACCCACTGCAGTCATACCGCAACAAGTTCCCTTTTTACTTTTAGATGAAGTTACTCAATAAAGTCGGCCTGGGATTTATTCTCTCCAAAGTAGTGATTATACCAATTATCCAAACAGTACAGCAAACAGCATGAGCACTTATTTAGTTAGCTTTTGTAACATTTCTTCACTCCAGTCCAAGTCATTTCAACAGGCCAATGGTGGGAGATGAATGAACTAACTAACACATTTAGGCATTTGGTGTAAGGGAACAATGAGAGCATATATACTTTACTTTGTTGTTCAATAAAGTTGCAAAGAGCGTACTTTATGTATAAGTTAAAGTTTCCCAGCCCTTTTTAAATTGCCACTGTCACCGCATTCACACTCTTAATATATCAGCGTTAACTATGGCCCTTGTTAAAAGTACAGTAAAAATGTAGGTATAAGTAATTAGTGTGGAAGAGGGTTATGTTTACTGAAGGTAAATGCTCCTGGCCTTCAGAGCTGCTTCCAACGCCGGCTAATTAGCTCGGATACACTGGAGGAAGGTTGAAAGAGGCTGCGCAGCATGTTACAGACCAAGTGATCATGACAGCCATAGATGACACGCTGGCAAAAACAATATAGTGGCTCGGTTCATAAATGCGCTCCATTTTTCAGTTTCCTATACTTAAGAGAGACGGGGAGGAAGACATACTGTAGAATGTGATATAGCCAACATTTCCTTACAATTATTGGGGGTTGCGTATCGGGAATATGGGTTCCTTCCATTTGACATGCAATGCGTCGAGGGAAAACGTATGCCAAAATCTGGGCATGACTTAATTGGGCTTGTTTTATGTTGATAAGAAAAAGCAAAAAAGAATACTCGGAGGAAACCCATTCAGGCTTAAGAGGCGGGGGTTGCTCTGATGGTTTGGTGTTCATCGACTAATCCAAGCTTCAGAGGTGCATGTTGACACTTAAATGGTCCCAACTTATCGCTTTTCCACCTACATTTCAATCAATCAATCAGTTTTTGTAGCGCCCAATATCAAAGGACGTTACAGGCACAAAAAAAACACAGATCTCTCAAAATATATCAGACAAAATGCCACAAACAGTTGTAGTGTCGCACAATACAATGTCAGACATAGCCTCGGGTGTGACACATCCTTAGACCCTCCCCCGCGGCAAGGAAAAACTCCGTAAACCGCATGGGAAAACCGAAGAATCCTCGAGGAGAACCATTTACAGCCAGGGACCACTCACCCATTCACACGCCGATGTACGCAGACACTGGAGCCAGGGGGGGTGAAGTGTCTTGCCCAAGGAGACTACCATAGACAGAGTGCAATAGCGGGAGCCGGGATTCGGACTCCTGACGTTCTGCTCATGTGACGACCCGCTCTGCCATCCATGTACATGAGTATGAATTGATGAGTTAACAAAGGAGCTGAAAAAGTATATACAGTAAATGTGGCCCTTCGGAGGAGAACCTAGACACTCTATATAGGGACATTCAGAGCCTCCAATCAAAATGTACTTTCCAATATAAGACTCAATGGAGAGTAAAGATTAATTAGCTTCCAAAAAACATTTGCAAAGTTGTTCTCCAGATGTTATGTATTTTATGAGTGAGATTCGCATATGGCTGCATTCTGTTTTATTTACATTTCACTGATTGTTGTAACTTTTTGTTCCTTACTTTTAAAAATGACTGCAGTTTGTCTATCACTGCCTTATGTAATGAATGAGGCTTTATCATCTCCATCTGGACCACTTGAGCTTGGTAGTTTTTGTAGTAGAACTAAATAATGTATGCACCTAGAAACTGTATGATTCTTTGTGTATATGGGGGAATACTTGTGGAGGGTCAGGGGGTTGAGTGGGTGAAGGGGATTGATTCTAAGGCTTGTAAGGTGCATTGTGTTACATTCTTGTCAGAAAAGTGCATTATACTGTAAGTAAAAAGTAGATTGATTAATAATAGAAACTGGACAGATTCAGAACAAATGTATTGATTTTTGACCAGAAACTTACAGAAACCTGGATCTCTCCCCGTGACATTGCTGTGCCGGCTGGCATTAAGAGTGAGACAGGCCCTTTAAAATCCTTCCTGTGGAACTACTTCCATCTACAGTTGGATCAGCTTGTACTCTTCCGTATATCCTCCTTATATCCGCCTCATGCCCAGTCTACCGTCGAAATCCCCTAAGCTCTGTTCTCTGTCGTTTAGGCCCCTCGGGAGTCCGACGACGACCCTCCTCCGGTCATCCTGTTCCCAGCGTCTGGCCGGAACACCTCGGGGCTCCTGCGCAGACAGAAGAGGGACTGGGTGATCCCCCCCATCAACGTGGCCGAGAACTCCCGGGGACCCTTCCCGCAGATGCTCGTCAGCGTAAGTGCCACCACTGATTGGGTTTTCATTCAGGAATTCCAGCTGGGAATCCTTCAAAACACTCCACTCGGAATGCTGATTAAAGCGTTTTGATAGACGCTGATAAAAGACTGTTTGAATGCGTAATAAAAGCTGGTTTGATGAGTATCATACAATCCTCCAATGTAATTATAACCACAGAAGTCTTAAGGTATTTAAACAGCTGATTGGCCCGGAGACATTCTTCCCATTGTTGTAAGAAAAGTGATTACTGCAGCTTCTTATACCCGATTACTCCAGTTTGAGAATGAAAATATTGTCTTTGTTGTTTGCACTGTTTGAATTCAAATTCAGAAACAGATAAACAGCAATTACGCTTCGGTCAGTGTGAAATGTGTCAGCATCATTACAAGACACACATTTTACGGTAGATGACAAGGTGGGCTCAGGCGTTCGATTTCTTGCTCTATTAATAGAAATGTCTTTGCGAATCAAGCTTAATTATAGCTTTTACAATGGCAATTATAGTGTTTTCGTTTCAAGTGTAAACGTAATTCCATGTTTATGTACCAAACAAGTAGCAAAATTCGAAGGTAAAAATATGTAATTCTCTTCATACAAGTAAAAAAAGAATGTCCAGCTTGCCCTTTGGTTCAATGAAAAGTAATAAAAACCCACGTACGTCCAACTTCATCGATTGCATTCGATGATGTGTTGTTCAAATGGACAGTAGCGCAGAGTGGTGAAATTATTACCAAAAAGTTGGTTTCCTGCACTTTAGCTTCCTCAGTCCCACAGCGTCACATGACCCACAGAGGTCTGGGCCCGTTTCCTCCAAAACTCTTCGAAACGCTTGCAGGGATGTTCCTTGCCAAATCGACCTGCTCTTAAGTGACCCGTGCCACGGAGTGCAGGAAAAAGTATACAGGCAGTGGCTCAGTAGTTGGAGCATTTCTCACAGATCGAAAGGTCGGTGGCATATACTAATAATGAGGTACAATTGGGTAGTCCTCCGTGAAGCCAGTCAGTCTATCTCAGGGAGGCTGTGGTGACTGATCCGGTGCACCAATCCGATACTAGTATGAGCCAATCCCGTAACAAATGTACCTACTGTATATACACTACAAAAAGTAATGTGTAAGTTCTCAGTCGTACAGGTCCATGGTAGGCAAACATTCTTCAGTCTTCATCTGTACTAGTAGTTGAAGTGTAGGACATAAAAGAAAACCCTTCCATGAACAGGAATGGAGGACTTCGCTTTAATTTAGCTCCTGTTTATAGCAGCATCCTTTGCCTGAAACCAGCCCTCTGTCATGCTAATGAGGCTGGGCCAGAGTCCAGGGCAGGACTATAGAAAGGTGAGAGTAGCCTTTAGAACAAAGACCAGGGCAAGACAATAAGAAGGTAATGGGCAGTGATTAGGGTCGTTGAGACTGTCAACAAAGGTGTTCTCTATCGTGTTCGAGACTATCTCTCCAGACCATTAATGGTATGGAGTGGAGAGATAGTTACATAGTAACCCAAACGTTCTCTGTCGTGTTCGAGACTATCTCTCCAGACCATTAATGGTATGGAGTGGAGAGATAGTTACATAGTAACCCAAACGTTCTCTGTCGTGTTCGAGACTATCTCTCCACTCAATACCATTAATGGATCTGGAGAGATAGTCTCTCTACTTAGAGAACCAGGGTTACATAGTAACCCAATCATTTTTTCTCAAGCCTTTAGAGCAAACAGAGGTGGGACTTACAGATAAACCCCTCCTACTGGTTCTTCTGCTCAGGGCTGACGAAGCTCTTTGGATGAAGAGTGAAACATCCTACACTTCCACTACAGAGTACAGATGAAGACTAAATAATCTTTTCCTAGTAAAATCTTCTTGAATTAAGTATATATGTAATCTACACATAAAAACTTCATTTCCAAAAGCAGATGTCTCCATTTAGATTTTTTTTTTTTTTTTCAAAATAGTTTTATATATTTATTATTGTACTAAAATTTCGTCAGTACTGATTTTCGTCAGTGGCACTTAGCTGTTTTTGTAAATGAACTCTTCAAATTTGTTTTCAAAAAAGTGAAAAGCTGGATCACCGCTGCCAAAAATGCAGGAGAACCAACTCGGCTAAATCCCCAGTGAGGAGCGGAAAAGGGCGAAACATTTTTGTATTTCCATGTAAACCATTCCTCTAACCTCATTAAGTATTAACAAGTGAAATGAAACAACAATCACCACAAACTCTGATATTATGAAGCGGCTGGTTTTGGAGCGCACAATAAAAACAGCACATTATGAGGTCTGAAGGTCAGCGTTATACACAGCTTTCTGCTAAATCATAAAAACACATGAATAAAAAATAAAGCTTTGTGTAAACGCCTTGCACTGAAGCTGCCAACCGACTGCTTAAAATTCTGCACTTCTGTCACGGCGGCGCACGGTTTGCCTCTCTCATAGCCCGAGCTGGAGACTTTTCCTGCGCGCTGTAATTCATCAAAAAACATCATCCCGAAGTCGACTGCTCCTCTCCCCGCTCCCCACTTTGAATCTTTTTATCAGGAAATCTAGCCATCATCTCGCTCTATTTACAAAACTCTCGCAGATTGTCTCTTTTGGCACGCAAATTGTGCAAAAGAAATGCGTTTTTAAATATTTTTTATCTTTTGTTTTCCAAGCGGATTTGTTCCATTCCCCAAAGAGTACCCCCACAGAGTTGCTTCAAGGAAAACTTTTTTAAGACCAAAACCTTTAAGAGTTTCTTTGCTTTTTTGGAGAAAGTTCCATCAGCGTCACACTTTACCGCCTCAGCTCCTTCCACTGTGTCCACTCGGAAAGCTAAGGCACAGTAGATCGCGAGTAGGGAGCACCATTTGAAGACGTGTGGTGATTTGTGAGCCAAACACAACGCGATGTGTAGTAAACAGGACTTTGAAGGTCTGACGTTAGGTGGAGAAGTGGTACGTGCTGAGGCCCACCGCTTGTGGCGGGATTTATGGAGCCGAATCTTTGGACCCGTTTGTGTGAAAGAGTCTATTGTTGAGTCTACAGGTTTTTCAAACAGCCAGACAGATAATTCATTATGTTTTTGATCAAATGTGCCCAGGTTTTATTAGTTTTCTGTCTTAATCTTTGAAATATGGGCCATGTGACTAAAACCTTGTGCCACAATGGATGGAACGAGGGTACTACTATACGTTACCAAGTCAGTTTTTGTGGAAAAAAAAACCCTTTTACTTTTCTGCTCTACTCATGTGCTGTTCAGTGTTTGCTCAATTGCATAAAACAAAACATCACCCTCACAGATTTAAAACAACGCAACCAGATTTTTGGACAGATGCAACATTTCGCTCTCTATCCGGAGAGCATCCTCATAGCACTTTTTTGGTGCTGGACATGAAGTAGTAGCTATGGTTCAGTGGCGCTCTGGTCTGCTGCTGAAGCGGTGCACGCTGGTGCCTCCGTTGGCCTCCCTGACTCTTGCCTTTCTCTTTAATGATGACTGTAGGGTAGACCCGACCGTCCTGGGAGGAGCTGCAGTTTTAACAAGGAGACAGCTCAGGGAGGGACACGGAGGCGTGGGGGTGATCCGTTACACTTTCTGTTTATGTGTTTAGTTCACTTTCATAACCTCCTTTGTCGTCCGCTGAGAGCCCACGCCGCTTTGTTTCATCTCGTCCATACATAAATGTTAACAAGCCGGCCCCGGTGTAACATCAGGCAGAGCAGAGCAGGGTTATTATTTAGCAAGGAGTTTTTCGGGGGCTCGCTTGAAGAACAGCAATGGGTGAGAGACATCACAGTAGTCTGTCAAACAATGCAATGTTTAACTTGGGTATTTATTAATGTGGGCCATAGTGATGTGGCCTTTGTGCACCTTTGTAGATCTAAACACTGTGGTACAAAGCCAGTTCACGACTAAAGGAGTTGAAAATAAAGACTTACACAAAAAGGGCACACTGTCTCTACAAAGAAAGAGAAGATTTGCAGCGGAGCCTGGTTATTTCTCACATGTGGCTTGTTAATTGCAATATCCAATGAATAGATGTATATGTAGATACCCACAGACGAACTTCCAGAAAGCCACACTCAATGATACAAGACACACTGCTAAAATGTCTGTCTGAATGTTTTTAAATGACAGCTATGGCCTACCACACACACACACACACACACACACACTGCGTAATGTTGTTAGTGAGCAAACAGGAAATCCCTGAAGCCCCGCTGTCTGTGCATTTAACTATAATCACATCTCAAGTTGGTGCACAAACTGGTGCTGCTTGTGCCTAGTTTTGACTTCTTCTGCCCCATCCACACCATTACTCCCAGTTGCGCTACCTGCCCAGTGTTTGTACGATTCCTCCTCTAATGGCCTGTGAAGTGGGTCCAACTCCTAATGGGCTATTCTGTCATGCATTCTGTCACCTCGTCCCACAATCCTCCGGCTTCTCTCTCCCTCTCTTTCTCGGCCTGTGTCTGTGCCATCAAGCATTCTGCCGCGCTGTCCTGCAAACCCTAACCCCCCTCACTACACCCCACTGTCGCTCTCTCTCGTACTGTGTCCCCCCTCTCTCTCTCTCTCGGCCTGGCTGTCTGTGCTATCAGCAGGACAGCAGGGGTGACAGTAGGCCTCACCTGTCACCGGTCGTCGTGTCACTTTGATCGGGACGCCAAGGGGCCGGACAGGTGTCAGGACATGGGACAGAAGACCTCTTCAGCCATGACACAGCTCAGGGGAATTGTGAAGGTCTTTAGGTAAAGAGAACAGCAGTGCAGTCCCACAGCTGTGACATGTACTATCGACTGGTGCTTATTAATAGCAAGATCCAAAATAATTGCTCCAACGTCACTCTGAATCGAGATGTAGTGGTTTCTCTACAGGTCTGCAGCTTCTGCTTTTGCACACAGCTATGATACGAGGACAGGCATAATCATCAGCCTTGTGGAGCTTCAAAAGCTGACACAAGATCCTGCAGTGAGAAGGGAAAATAAATTATTAATAATGCAGATTTTTGGTGTGGATGATAAACCTTATTTCTCAAGGTAACATTTGCATTTTTTCATCTTAAAATATTTCTGAATTTCTGCTACATGAAAAAACATAATATGCAACAAATAGGAATGCACTGTGCTTGGCCAAAGGGGCAGAATTCACTATATTCTGTAATGACCATCGTATTGATACTGACCATCAGAGCTGAAGTTTGAAGAGGCTCTGACCCAGTCATCTAGAAATTACTGGAAAACTTGGCCTATCTAAGGTGGGGTGGGTGCTTAAAGGAATGTTCTTACATGAGCTTAGCTGGATGAGTTGATGCGTACCTCTCTGGACTTTGAGCGTGCCCTCTGTAACGTAACAATGCCAAAGATGTTGTTAGCATTTAGCCTCCACTAACTATTCCATTGGGGTTCTCAGAGGAGTCCTTAGGAGCGTCATATTACTGTGCGGAAGTCGAAGTGGTGTTATTCCGTCTTAATATAGTACCCGTTTTTTTCCACTTAGAAAATTGACAGGTTTCATTTTGTGTAACTATACTTGGATCGTGTAACTACTCACATAACTGTATTTAAATGGTGGCTTCTAACTTCAACTTCTGAGAACCCCAATGGAATAGTTAGCGGAGGCTAAATGCTAACAACATCTTTGGCGTTACATTACAGAGGGCACGCTCAAAGTCCAGACAGGTACGCCACATCAACTCATCTAAGCTCATGTAAGAACACATCTCAGGATGAAAAATAGTGGCCTATTCCTTTAAGAACAGGCCGTGGAGGTTGGGGACAATGAGATTGAAGTTTTCAGATGTTTTCAGAGGGGCCCTGTGCCATCCCAGATGTAACGCTGCCCCTGTGACCCTGTCAAAATAAACCGTAATAAATGAATATGTGAAACATGTTCTGTTTGGTGAAAAAAAAAAAATTGGCCTGCAAAGGCATTACATTTTTGTGCTTTTTTTCTGGTCAGTAATGGACAGAGGAAATCGGGATGTACTGGGACTTCTTCACATCTCCAATATTTCGCCTCCTCGGCAACACACTGTGTGTGTCTACTAAAAATGGTTTGCCTCCAAGACGGTGTCCCCCGTGGCGGGCATCAATGCGCTTTTGTTATCTCGGATACAAATCAGTGGTGCAAGGCACGAAATACAAGTCAAGTATCAAAGATGTGCAAGTAAAACAAAAGGATGTCTCTCATAAAAGCAGGGTGTCTTTTTTGACTAAAACAGGAGTTCTTTGTCTTCATCTTTGTTTGTTGGCCAAACAGTCATCAATACAATGTAAGGAACTTTTTGAAACCTTCCATTGATCCACCTACTTCTCCTACAGCACACTGGCATTGATTTTTTTGCTTGGGTAAATAAAGACTGAACATAAGCAGCCCACCACCCCTCCCTCCACTCCTTTTAGCCCCCACGTTTCGAACAAGCATCTGCAATATCTAAGAGAAATGAGCAAACCAAAGACGAAGTGCCAATTTACCCGGAGAAGCAGGATGGAGTTTGAATACATGTGCGTCCTGTGAAATGCTGTATTGATTTTTTTTGTGTGAAGACTGTTTTCTGAGGAATAACAGGCTGGAAAAGGTAGTGGAAGAGATAGCTGCGAGTCAGGTCATGATACCGCACAGAGGGCAGGTTCAAACATAGAACAAGATCAACCGCTCGTTCTCTTAAAAGCTTTGAATTCCAGTTTGAACTTCGATCTAACGCCTGCAGCACAGCCTTTTGACAACGTCGCACAATGATGACAATGTAATTTCACTCAAAGCTCTTTACATCTCATCCATACACCAATACCCGCCCTTTTGTAAAAACATAGGGTTTATATCATGCAAAATGAACTAATCAAAAACATACCTGAAATCAGCAACAGGAGACTTAGTGAGTGATTGAGGACATGTTTAAAAAGTCCTTCCAACATAAACATGTCTCTTTTTAAGCCTCTGCTAAACCTCCTCATCTCTGCAGCATAGGTTAGTGTTTGCGGATGGATTTAGTTTTCTAAAATCTAAAGAACAGAAATATGACTTTGAAAGCAAGCGCACGTTTTATAGTCAGAGCTATTATAGGAGACGCAGAACAGACTGCAATTTCAGCTAAACGGTTTTTATTGGATGATATTTTACGTGCATGAAGATGTTTGTGTTTGCCAGCTGTCCTTGAGAAAAAAGCAGCAGTGGATGTTTGGAAAAACTGCTGCATCCTTCAATAACGCACCATCATATCGACGAGCAGCCATAGTGCGAGACAACAGCGTCTCGGGCAATAAAGAAAACAGGCTTGTCCTCATATTGGCTTTTTGACCTAATAAAGGAATGTCTCTTCAATTCACTTTGGGTAAGTTTGGCCATTAAACATGCAGACTAAAATAGGACACAGTCTTTCAGTTAGCTGTATTGCCATGGTTCTACAACTTATCACACCAAGTACCACCACCTTCCAAGTTAGGTCTTAATTCAATCAGGATCAAATCAGAATGAAACCGAGTCAATTCAGACATATTTTATGTCAATTTACTGCAATTTAAATGTAATTTACACCAGTAAAGTAGCCCTGTCTAAACCTGAAAGACATCAAGCAGCCTCAGAAACTGATGTTTTTGTCAAGAAAGTTACATGTCACAACGACAGCAAGCAAGTTTGAACCAATTATCATCCTGGAGATGGGTGTGTGCATTTGGGATGTGTGTGGGCCACTGTCATCCCAAATGCCCTATTCTTACCACTCTGTATTTGTCTTTGCAAGTACCTCAACCTAGAAAATACAGAGAAATGGTTATATAACTCATCTTTTATGTATGCTATCCAAAATGTATCTTTTTTTGAGCATTTTTCATGCCCACATATTCATTTTTCGTACTACTTGACCCTCAAGGATCTCGAGGCTGTGGCCAATAATACTAAAATGTATTTATTAGTTGTAAGTGAATGAAACTTTTTTTCTTATACTGTTAAACATTATTAAAATGAACAATAGTACTATTCAGTTTCTTTTAATAGCCCCTCTCTTATGCTCGCGTACTGCATATCTGGGATCCATTCAATTTAAAGAGCTGTTCAAAAGATTGGCTCATTTTATA
>OMNZ01004440.1:0-10602 GCA_900303255.1 Lesueurigobius sanzi | reverse complement strand
CAAATGTAACTTAAATATTAACATGGTTAGTTAGAAGATGCTCTTAAGACCATGCTGCTTAGTAATACTGTATGAATTATCGTCATTTATGTACAATATATTGTGATAACTGCTACAATTTATTTTCTGTGATGAATGCTTTAGCCCAGGGGTCTCCAACCTTTTTTACCTTGCGAGCTACTTTTGCATTACAAAGATGGCAGCGAGCTACTTATACTTCAAAGAAACACGTGTTACTAGGCCTCTAGGACTGCCAAGATGATCATTCAACTCAATAAAAGAAAATCACAGTCGTTTCTGCTTTATACTTTGCTATGTTTGGAGATATTTTACTCAGAACAACAAAAATGCATCTAAAATGTGACTCATCAAGCGTATGTAGAAATGTAGAAAGCCTTTGGCGAGCTACTTGGAAAGGACTGGCAAGCTACTGGTAGCTCCCGAGCTACTTGTTGGAGATCCCTGCTTTAGCCCGTATGGCCCAAGCCTAATTTCAACAGCAATAGTCCAACATACTAAATGCACTGAAAGTATATTGAGTTGGGTGGACAGTTTGAGGACTACCTTGGAACATTGGGATGTATTTATTGTCCTTCTTTGGAAAGCTGCTCCACCTTTTCCCTGTAAAGTGTAAAGTAAACATTCTCAACTTCCTCTTTATGGAGGCTTCATTAATCATGAATCAAGTCAGCACAGTCACAAGATAGCCGCCCTCTGTATGACAACAAAAGACTTTTACTGTTTAGTGCGGTGATATGAGTAATGAACTTGTTCTTTATTATTATTAATAATAGCGATGTGGATTTCATGGCTTTGTGCATCTGATTATCTGGAATTTAATTTACTCTCTGCATGTCGTAATAAAGCTTTGTGCCAAGTTTTAAAACTGTCACAGCACGTGCATAATACCGTGTATGAAAAGTATGCAGCTAATGATAGAAGATCAACATATTCATGAGGATAGGGCAGCAAAATTCTGTTGATGATTTGGTGATGCGTGACCTAACAGTGGCCGTTTGTTACATGTGAATTTGCGTTTCTTTCATCTACTGTCTGAGGCAATTGTAAAAAAAAAAAAAAAAAAAAAAATTGGCACTTAAAGTGTTGCTTGGATGATGAATAGTAATTACTGGGAACATCATTAAGCAGGGCAGATAGACCTGCACAGATCAAAGACAAGGCACCTCCTTATGGTTCATTTTATTGGCAGTAAAAGTCTGCTCTGTCTTCCTAGTGTCTAACATTCATCAACAAATGATGTATCCAATTGGAGACTGGGCCTATCTATATTGTCCTCCCACAATCCAGGTGTTTTCAGGACAGTTCCCTGCATGTCTTCAGGCCTCGATACATGAGCGAGCACACTTATTGCACCTGTACAGTGCAGATGAGGGCAGACAAGAGCGGAGAGGATCTGCTCATTGTATTTTCTGAAGGGGAGCACACTTAACAGAACCTCTCTCCTGCACCACACCTCCAAAAGTACAACACAGTCTAGTCAGAATTAACCCCATGAGCCCCCTGTTCTGCTTGATTCTGTTATTAAAAAGTATAAAACAGCAAAGCCAGGGAAGTCACACAACTCCTTTGTATTAAACTTTCAAGATATCAATGCCTCACTGTGCTCAACAGTGTTGGGCAAGTTACTTAAAAACTGTAATATTTTGTAAATTACTAGTTACAGCTAAATGTAACATGTTTGTATTACACATTACTGTTTCAAAAATGTAACTGAGTTACACTACTTTGAGTTACTTTTGAGTTACTTTCAGCAGCAGCAAACTGAAAAAAGGAGAATAAAGCCACCGAGCTAAAGTGTAATCAAAGGTTTCTTTTTCCTCAGTCGTCTACTTCTCTCTGTTTTGTTTCAACGAAATTAGCTTCAAGTCACTTCTACACAAGTGTCCAACTTGATTTGTTGCTGCATCTTATTTGGGGGAGTTGCACTTGTAACTTGAAGTAACTCGAGTTACTTCAATTGTAATGACTAATATATTACTGTATTGTTGAAGTAATATATTATATTCCCCAGTTACTGAAAAAGTAATATATTTCTGTACTTCTGTTACTTTTGTAGTTACTCCCAACACTGGTGCTCAAGGAGAAGATCAAACGCACAGCCTCTTTCAGTTACTTTTAGCTCCCCCCAAAATGACCATAGATGTCAAAACAAAAGTATTGCTTGAATCATCAGTTGAGTTATTTGGTGACACTCAAATCCAAAGCCATGTGGATGTGTCCTCAAACACCACTGTTTCATAAATACAACCCACATCTGGCGTTTCTCACTCCTTCAAACGGACTTGCGGGCGTCTGGAGTCCGTTGTGCCTTCAGGAGCAGACGCATCCTTTTACGCAATGGCAACAATTACGCTCCGCCAGTTATATGTACTTTCTGCATGAAATGTTCTTTGTTTTCAGAACTGCAGCAGTAAACATAATAATACTGTGTTTATATAATTATAGGGGATGAAATGAGTCAAGTTTTTACTTGTTTGGCCTGTTAAGACGCACGTCGGCGACATCGCACAAAAGAAGTTTATGTGAAACTAAATAAATTATTTATGCGTGCATTCATTTTTTTTCATGCCTCTGGGGTCGATGATTTCCTAATTTACGTCTTCCAGAAACAGCACTGAACATGCCAATAAAATTACATCTAAGAAAAATGTATTTACCTTTTTCAACAATGACTGGGCAGGGCAAGATTTGGACGCCCCGGACAAGCTCTGGACTTCCAGTGCTTTGTAGAGGGCTTATTTAGACTCCACTCTATGTTCTGAATGGACACAGTGCTTTGTTATCGTTAAAATCTGCTCTTCAATCTGTTTCAGGAGGCGGGGCATTTCCCCAGTCAAACAGGTAAGGCATATGGTGATTCCTTATGTCAAATTATTAAAGGTTGGCATGTATTGTCAGTTATATCAAATTACTGTTATCATGTACATTCATGCATGAGTTGTCATACTATACAGCCCTCTAGTGGCACAAAGTGAAATAACAGGTAGTAGGGGTAGCTGGGGCATTTCTGTGACATAAAATACAATGTTTCTTTTGATTTTATAATAGGTTGTTATGCTTTCTTATTTCTTTTTTGAGACAATTGATAATAACAACTCAAAAAACTAGACACTTACTAGACACAATTTTAATTTAGCTAAAGTGCATTGGTAGGGAAATGGACATCAACCAATCAAGAATGGGAAGATCTTCAGGATGCATGCATTAAACCTAGGCGATGTGAGATTTTAGATTTTTCTTCTTTCCCACTAAAACAAACTACAAACTTTGTCTCCTCTGTCTATTATCCCCAGGAGTGTTTAGCTCAGAGCTACCTGCTGTGCTGGGTGAAGGGTGCTCTGGATGGAGAGCACTGCCTTGGCCTCCACCTGAGAGCAGCCCCCATGACCCGGCACAGAGCCAGTCCAGCTCCGCAGGCCCCGCCCTCACCACCGGCACGGACCTGTACATGCAGACCCTGTGCCCCAGCTACACCATGCTGACATACACACACGCCCCACTGCTCACTAACTTTGGAGTAAGTACAGACATCAATGGGAAAATCATATATTTTTCTCAGCCCTCGGGGTGGGTAATGCAACAGAGTAGAAGTCTTGCCGTGTGAAATCCATGTCAAATTCATGCAAATCGCTGCAGTCTAGGAAGGTTGGAAATTGAATGGTTTACTGTGAAGTCTAAATGAATCACTAAACAGAGAACAACATATAGTATACAGTTATGCTCATAAGTTTACATAGTACATACCCTTTGACGTTGAATCTTTTGGCCATTTTTCATGGAATATGAATGATAACACAAAAATATTTTTTCCCACTCATGGTTAGTGGTTATGTGAAGCCATTTACTGCCAAAGAACTGAGTTTACTCTTTTGAAATAACAGTGAAACAGAAACTACTCAAATGTCCCTGATCTAACGTTTACATGATCTTCAACAACTGCCAGGAAAACTGTTCAAGAGCAAAGTTACAAACTACAGCTGAAATACAGGACTCTCTGACAAAATTGGACTCTCTGGATTGATATCTGTTTCAAGATGCACAATTGAAACTTTTGATCAGGGACATTTGGCTAGTTTCTAGTTGAAAAGTGTAAACAAACAGGATTTTTGACAATGAATGGCACCACGCAACCACTAACCAAGAGTGAAATAAAGGTTTTTCTATGAAATGCATGAAGTTATATGTAAACTTTTGAGCATGTTCGCTTGAGCATGTCCTTTTGAGTTCATTTCTGCTAACAGACAAGAGCTTGAACTTCATGGCAGATATAGTTTCATGAAGGTCCAGTTATTACAGAGGAATAAACCATAAACCAGGTCAACACAGCGGCATTTTAGGGCAGTGGTCTACTTCAATACAAAACTACAGGCTCTTTGGAATGCTACATCTGTTGAAATTGCAATTGTAGCCAGTCTTTCACTGAAAAGTTAAACACGGGGGTTTTCAAATGGTTTCCAGTGCTTTCTGTCAAATGAACAAACTTAATGAGTCACTCTACCAAATGACCTTTGCTGATGGGAAAGGTCGGTAGTTTGTGGCTAATGAAGACAAATAGTGACAGTTGCGAGTAGACTGACATGTTTGTTTTGCAGACCATCCCGGTGGCCCCGGTGTCCACCCCTCTGCCTCAGATGGATTTGGACTCGGGGCTCACCTACCTGCCCTGGACCGCCGTGTCCAGTCCCACAGCGCTGCCCGGGTCTCCCTTGCTCCACGTGCCTCTCTCCATGTCTTTGGCCACGATGATCCCTCAGCTGGACGTCCAGGTGTCCAACGGGGAGGCGCAAGCTGTGGACGGGCCGCTGCACCCTGGACAAGAGGGACAGGGTGCGAGTAAAGAGGCTGAGGAGAAGCAGGAGCCCCCAAATCTGCTGGATAAACTTTTGGAAGAACAAAAAGCAGATCACGGAGACGATGAAGACACATACAGCCACTCCATCTTTGTCTCAAATGACTGATCAAGTTCAACTCTTTGTATAATAAACCGTTAATTTCCTCATCTTAATATAAAGTAAAAAATATATTCACGCCTTATGACGCTGTTGTTAATGAATGGATTATTTTTATAAAGATAAGAGCACAGCTGAAAAATGACCTCATGAGTCTCATTCTTCATCTTTCATCCAAATTTTTTCTGAAGCCTCGGGACGTACAGGAGCAGCATGTGTCGACTGGATAGTTTGAATGGCTTTTGGGCAACAAATTTAAGACACATATTTCACCACCACTCTCACATAAATTACACACTTTCTTCTTTCTTAATAATCAGTGAAAATCTAAAATCTATCGCCGTCATCGTAAAAACTATATTACACGAGTGCAATATACTCTCTGCTGATCACATTGAGGCTGCCAGTGCTGCTTGCAGTGAGCGCCATGGTCCCGCTCTGGGGGGTCTGTACCAGGGCCTGTGCCGGGCTGTCTCACCGGGGTTAGCCCTGAGGGGAAACTGACATGAAGAGGGGCCCTGCTGCAGCCCATCTGGAAACACACAGATAGTATCACAACGACCACATGCTCTGCCAGCTTATGAAGTAGGAATGTATTTACTCATGCAAAATGTAATATTCTACATTAAAATGGAGAAAGCAACTGAAAAGAGGAGCTTAGAAGAAACTTGATTCCTGGAGTGATACTGTGACTGCGAGTAAGTACATGTCAGCTTTGAAAGAACAGAGCCAGAGGTGATTTTTAACAAGGAAATGTGGAAAGCAATGGCAAGTTTTTGGAAGCTGTAAAAGTCATCAACCACAAGACACAGCAGGTTTCAGTTGGACAAGTTTGAGCTGACAATAAACATTGGTAGATACAAAAACCACAATAGCGTGTGTGGAGAAGCCGAAAGGCATTTTGCAGAATAACTGCGCACTAGTGTTGAGCATTTTTAAAATCCTTAAATGGCGTACTACATGCTATGAGTCAGACTTCTGTCAATTGAACACAAAGTGCATCAAGAATGAAATATTATCAGTTAGCACCTATGGTTTATTATGCACTCCTGGTACAGACTCTTTCAGATACTTACTCTGGGACAGGAGTTGAGCAGTAACATGCCTGTGCAGTTTGATACCTGAGGAGGGACTGGACAAATGAGGGACTTGTCAGGCTCTGCAAATGAAAAGGTTGTTCCTCGAGGTCACGTTAATCTAGGGCTGCCATTTTCTCACTTTGAAACACCACCACGGGCTGACAAAATGCTGCATAGTTTTAGAAGAAGTTAAAGGATTTGTTGGTGCATTAATTGAAGTCTGATTTTTGTCTTATTATGTGTATTTATGTAATCCAGCATGGCTCTCATAAATATTCTTTGTCATGTTTACAGTAGAGAAGTATAGAAGGCATTACTCATTTGCCAGGCTCGATCAGGGATTTCAAAAGGCCCATAGCAGAGTTAATGGTTTCCAGTTTTTGACCTGGTTTAGTGCCGAGTTTCATGAGAAGTAAAGGGTGTGTCAGTTTAATGAAGCTTGTTTAATGGACCAACCAACCGCCGACTACCAGGGACTGTCAGTTATTTTGTCCTTAAATTATTTGATACCAATGACGACAAATGGGGAAAACCCCTGATGAATTTCAGTGTAATTCCCATCTGGTCTATCAGGTTTTTTATCTGCAGTCTATGTGTCATCCTGGTCCCATTTGCCACATATAACACTTTAAAACATAATATCAGGAACACGAGACAAGACGGGTTATGGATCAACATTTACCAAGTGCTGGTTGGTTTGGTTTGGGGTTGGTTGGTGCTGACCACAGGGCGTTGGGCTGGGTGCTCAGACCTGTTCATCTTCACCTGCTCCTCACAGGCAAACCCATTCAACATTCAGGTACAGAGAAAGATAATTGAGTTTAGGGCCAACAGTTTGTCGCAAGAAGGTCACACAAACATCAGTGCACAAAAAGTACAATCCTTTGTGGCATGAAACAATGTGTATATGGCATTATTATACCGTACATGAAAAAAAAAAAAACGCTACTCACCTGTTTTTCCATCCATCAGGCCACACCATGGGCCACACACTAACTACTGCTGCAAGTTTGGAGCTGGACTCAATGTTTTTAGTTACTATACTAGTCAGAAAATACTGCCATGTTGTTTGACGCGTTTGGCATGTAGTTAATATTAGGCGTAAATTTGCTTTGGCTAAATTAATTATTGCCTGACATGAGAAAAAGCAAATGTGGACCCCTTGTGGCTGGGAGGTAAAGCCAAGCCGGAGCATGCTGGGAACATTTTGCACCAACAGCCCAGAGTGCCTCAAAAGCAGTGCAAGGGCAAACCTTCAAAGCCTGTGTTCACACCATAAACGCAAAATACATTTGAACTCAACTTGTTTCAATGTAGCCGTCTTTATTTGTACATTTAAAATGCTAAATTAGGCAGAGACATGTTTTTGTATAGAGTGAATTAGTGCTGCCTGGGAGCCCCATGGGATCTTCAGTTTGATAAGGGGATCACGATGCTCCAGACTTAGGGAACAACTGATAAATACTTTTTTGGCTATGTGATTAAGCAGGAGATGAAAGATGAAAACCTGAGTCAATGACCCTTATTCAAGCAAAAGCCATGTTCACACAAAACAGGAGACTGCAAAACAGGCTTCCACTTAACGTCAGTTTAAAAAGTCAATAGTCCCTTTTGTGGTGTTTGACTTGAGGGATTTGAGGTGAAGAAATATGACTCTAAAATCTCAAAAAAAACCTTGATATGAAATGCATAATAATGCATTGCTCATAAACAGTGGATAGCGCTCGTGCTTCACAACTAGAAGGTCCGGGGCCTTTCTGTGTGGAGTTTGTTGTTCTCCCTGTGTCTGCGTGGGTTTCCTCCAGGTGCTCTGGTTTCCCATACCACTAAAAACATGTACAATAGATCAGGATGAATGAGAGTGTGTTTGTGAGTACGAGTGTGGGACAACGGATGGAAATTAGCCCAAGGCTACAATCCGGAGTGGCGTGTTTACATGCATGGTTCTCATGTGTGTTCATTAACATGCACTGTCCCAATCAAATAATAAACAATCAAACAATCAGATAATCATCAATCAATCAACTTATTTTTGTAATGCCCAATATCATAACAGAAGTCATCTCAAAGGTCGGTCTGGACAAAAACAGATCAATATCAGACTCAAGAATGATCAAAAATAAGTCACACACGAATGAAATGTCTGGACCAGATGTAATGTCCTGTGAATAAGTAAATCACTTAGAGTAACAAGCTTAGAGTATCCCCCATCCTTAGACCTTCCTCTGCGGCGAGGAAAAACCCCAAAAACCACATGGTAAAAAAAAAAAGAGGAAACCTCGAGGAAAACCAATTAGAAGAAGGATAGATAACACATGTTGGAGCTAAGAACCCGAAGGTGAATTATGTAATTCAAATGAAAATATTGGCAAAAACAGTTTGAAATTGTTAAAGATCAGTATAAAGATCTGTAATGGTATAAATAGCCTTTGGCAGTTCAAAAGTAAATGTCATTTTTAATTTATTACCTTAACTGTGTTTAATTTTGAGCAAAGATTTAAAACAAGATTTGACATGCAGTAGACTGTAGTGACATGCAGTTGGGCACCTCTCCCTTTGGTTTGACACATAATATCATAATAAAATCATGTACAGTATTAAAATACTATGGCAGTAAAACATTGGTGCATTGTCTCTGTTTTGGTTTGGTTTTATCAACGAGTCGAGCAGCCACAGACAGATAAACATTAACCAAGCACTAATGATATAGCATCACCCACATGGCCAACTGCCATGGGGCACATTTTTATGATACCCCTCAGCAATCACCACTACTCTGCTCCACAGGAGAAAAAAAACAAGAAGAAAAGAAAGATCTAGACCAGGGGTTCTCAACTGATCAGGCTCCACCATCACCCTACAACAGTCCACACAATTGAATTTAAAATATCATGTAACATACTGCATTATCCCCACAACTTATTGTTGATATTGTTGAATGATCCTAAAAAACTGAAATCACAATAATAAATATTGATACAAATGTTTTCTTGGAAAGGCTCATGACCCACTGACAATGCCTCCCCCTCCTCCAGTTGAGAACCACTGATCTCGATTATTAAACTCTCTTTATCTGGTCGCCGTGCAACGCAGAAAACAAGGACACAACAAATCAATGCCCTGTTATTTGGTATGTGCGTCATGAAAAATGCCTTGAAGGTAACAATACCCTGCCTCTGATCTTACATTATATATTTTATTGGAATAAGTGATGAAATATCAATCCATGAACAGTGCTGTGTTTGCCTTTGATTCATTTATCACTGAATTATACTTAGCATGCCAAAAGCTGTAGATCAGTAATGAAATATGTGAGAGATCTTACAGTAACCATTCTGTATTGGGAACCAGGAGGAGTTATTGTTTCCTTAAAATACAATACATAAAGTTTAGTTTTTATCCAATGGTAGGCAGTATAGAAATATTGAATAATAAGATTAATGATAAACATCTGACCAACTTCTGTATGCACATCTGGTTTTAGACTAATGGCCCAAATCCCATTGTAAACAGGGGATTAATATTGGCACTTACTGAGTGCATGTTCATAAAGCAAAGATTTCCAACACTATAATGCTTACAATGAAGGACTGTAAGCATTGTTAGTTTGATTTCTCTTTCTTTTTCCTTCTGTATTGTATCTGCGATTAGATTTGTATCATTTATATTCTAAAATCAAGATTCAGTTCACTGTGTAACACGTCCCGAAGCATAGCACTTGATAGAAAAGTGAAATTAAACAAAATAGAAGACTCATTTGTACAGGTGAAAACAGGGTTAGCAGATTTTATACATGAGGAATTCCTTTGGAGACTATTTAGTTCATTTTCAGAGGACACAACCTTCTCCTTCAAGGGGGTTAAACTGTGGAACTCTCTCTCCACTGGACTAAAACTACAGACTAACATTAACATCTTCAGCAGAGAGCTCAAACTGTGGTTAAGATCGAGACAGAGTTGTTCTCATGTGTAAATTGTGCCTTGTTTGATCTTATATGAAATGTATTTTATCTTTTGTAATTTAAAAGCCCCCTGTGGACTAGTGTTGAAAACTAGCACATGTGCTATAACACTTACAACAATGCATCTGGTTCGTCCAATGTTATTGTTATGTCCATATAAAAAATAATAATAATAATAATAATAATTACAATGATCGCCGTGTATTAACCTCTTACACCCTATAGGACCCAAATTGGGCACCTGTTGGGGTTTTAAGTGCAACCATTGTAATTCCATTTCAAATTGAATGACAACTCCTGCCGAAGGAGCCTCCAGCGCGTCGTGAGAGCAGCGGAGAAGATCTGTGGAGCCCCTCTCCCCTCTATTAAGGACATGTACTCCACCCGTCTCACCCGCAAAGCCATCAAAATCGCCAAGGACCCTTCGCACCCATCACACAGTCTCTTCAGGGTGATGCCTTCAGGGAAGAGACTGCGGAATCTACGGGTCAGTTCCAGTCGACTGAGGAACAGTTTTGTACACAGGGCCATCGGGAAGCTGAACTCTCTCCCCTCCCTCCCTCCCCTCTTTCCCCTCCCCCCGCTCCACAAT
>OMNZ01004423.1:0-12497 GCA_900303255.1 Lesueurigobius sanzi | reverse complement strand
TAGAAAGTCCCGGGTTTCGATCCTGGGTCAGAACAGGGCCTGTGTGAGGTTTGCATGTTCTCCTCGTGTCTGCTCCGGTTTCCCCTACCACTCATCCAGGTAGTAGTTCAAAATAAAAAGAAGTGAGGCAAAAAAACAACTGGACTCACAGTTGTCCGTGGCTGACTAAAAACATGTACAATAGATCAGGCTGCATGAGAGTGTGTTTGTGAGTGTGGGGCAACGGAGGGAAATTAGCCCAAGGCTATAATCTGGAGTGGTGTGTTCATTAACATGCACTGTCCCAACCAAATCAAGGGAAGGGAATCTTATTTGTATAGCGCTTTTCATATGACACAAGTCACACCCAAAGTGCTTCACTCATTCACTCCATGCTGATGGAGGTAAGCTACATTTGTAGCCACAGTTTCTCCTGGGGTAGACTGACAGAGGCGAGGCTGCTCACATCTGCGCCAACGGTCCCTAGGGTTGGGTACCGGTTGGGTTTTATCAGATACCGGTGCCTACTCGGTATTTTTTAAACGGTACCGGTGCTTAAATGGTTCTTGAACCGGTACTTAAAAAAACAAAACTGCACACTTTTTGTCAAAAACAATACCCTTTTATTTCCAGGGCCAAATTGAACACAATAATGGTCATTTATTCAATAAAACACTGTTTCTTTCAGTGTTTTTATCATTTATTTGAGCTGAAACACCTCAGTCACTTTCTTTAGTGCAGTCTCAGATCCACCAGGCAGACACATTTGCTTTCTTCAGGAAAATATTTTTTCGGTACCTGTTTTCGGTACCAATTTATTTTTCGTTACCATACTGGTATCGATTAATGGTACCCATCCCTAACGGTCCCTCTGACCAATCACTACCAACCACTCACACATAGGCATTGGGTGAAGTGTCTTGCCCAAGGACACAACAACAGTCTGCACCTGCAGGAGCCGGGATTCGAACTCCCGCCTTTCTGATCATGAGACGACCCGCTCTACCACCTGTGCCACTGTCGCCCCAAAACAACAATAAACAAACAAGTCGTTGTCAAAGTTTAGCAACAAGATGAAGCTAATAGTGACCAACGAGACCAACAAATGGCTGCTCTGTCTGTTTACAAGGGCCCAGGAGGAACAGACCAGCGCTAGGGAGAAACAACCATTCAATGCGTCTACCACTCGCAGCAACAACCACCCTTCGAACAGGAAGAAGTGGGTGTTCTTAACCAGGCTACAAATTTGATAGCTTTTAATTTGACTTATTATTATATTTTAATTTTCTTGTCTATTTAACTGTTTTATCCATATTTTCGATCCATCCATCCATCCATCCATCCTCATCAAAAGATCAGGTCCAAACCTCCCAATCACTATGACCTAACAGAAGTTGGGAAATCATTTTAGGGGCCAGCAGATCTATGCTGGAGGAACATTTTTTATCACCCAGGCCGGAAGTTGGCCTGGTGTAGGAGATGAAAGTCGTCTCAGTGGAACCTAAATTAAATTGCAGCAGAACAATGTAATGTTTTTGTCTGGAAATCCCCCCAAATATATAGTCTATGTCGTTATATGCTACCTACATATTAGTCACGTTTCCTTACTGCTGTCTGGCGTGTGATTTTTTACTCCAGCCATTTTAACCGGTTCGGGAGACACGTGCCGCTACCAAACCCCGCAATTATAACTGTATATCCGTGCAAAGTGCCTCCTCCACAGAAACATCCCGCTAACAAGACCATTCATCTTGTATTTAGGAGCAAATCTGACTCGGCTCCGACGCTTTGCCCTCGTCCCGTGATGAATGGGCCGACTCACAGATGGGCACTTTGATTTATCTCCCTGACCTTTTGTATGCAAAGGAGAGACGCGTTCCGGGCAGGTCTAATGTGAGGCGTCAGGAAAAGGGGTCAGGGTGGAGAAAACAAGCGCTCGAGCCTCTCTGATGACTCCATTGTTTTGGCCGGGTTTAAACTGCTGAGCACCACAAGCATAAGCACTCCGTAACGCAGCAAAGCGCTCGGGAACCCAGAGAGATGACAGAAAGGTGAAAACGCATCTGGAAATGTTGTTAACTGATAAATACACAAATGACTACTGCTATACTGTGACCCGCCTCTTTAAATTCAGGTTTTGTGCCAGTTTGCTCTCTTATACAAATGGGACAATAAGGAGTGTAATTATTGCACTGAATCAATGTTCCTCAATAGAACTATATGGGAGATTGTAACTTCAATGATCATTTTTCAACATCTCCACTTTAGTTGCTACTACAGACACCAAACCTTCTGGTCATGGACTTACTGATATTCTGACGGTTTGTTCAGAAGGATTTTATTTTATTTTTCTATATATATTTTATTTTTTACAGATTTATTCACTAATAACTAGTGCATTCAAAAACTAAATGTGATATTCAAAACCCCTCTGAAAAAATATTTCATATGAATATATCAACAAAAGTAAGATCATAAATTTAAACCTAGTTCTATCCATTATTTTAAAAAGTGGCTTTATTTTTATATGAAAATAAAATGGCAGAAAATACATTTTTGTCTCATATGTCAGTAATAAACAGCAAAAGTTCCACATTGGTATCAATTTATAATGTTTCCCTATACCAGGGGTTTTCAACCAGTGGTCCGTGGCCCCCTAGTGGTCCGTGACTTGCTATCCAGTTTAACTAAAATACACTACAGCGCGTGTGTATTCATCTTTAGATCCGTTTTTGCAGTGTTTCGGCTAAATCCATTGATTGAAAATGCTTATCAAGTTGATATATCTCTTTTAATAATTCTACTTTTGCTTACTTTTTAAACATTTGAGAACACAAAGCATTGTAAAAAAAAAAAAAAAAAGTATGTAGCCCTCTTTTATACAAAGAAATAGGCCTATATTGCACAGACTACTGCTTAGTCTGAAAGGTGGTCCCTGGGGCAGAACCAGTTGAAAACCCCTGCCCTATACACCTGCAGTGTCTCACCTTAAATACATAATAGCTATCATAATAGTAGTATTTAATTCTACTACTACTGCAATCTGCCTTTTGAAATAACTGGAAATGATACTCTATAAATGCTAACGCTACATTACCCTATATTGGCCCTTACAGTATAAGCAAACTATGGGCACAGAGACACAGGGGGCTCCAATGGTATTTGTACTGAGGCCTTGTCATTGTGTAAAAATGTGAAAATGTTATTAACAACTGTTATAACACAAACAATCAAACACAACCTGCCTCTGAAACGTGATTAATAATATATTCATTCCGACCAACATGTTAACTGCAAACAATAGTCATGTTCTAATGAGCTAGCTTTGCTACACATGTAATTTGTCAAGGTAATTTAGTCAATTAGTAGAATACACAGTGTTCTTACCGCAGCCATGAGGATGATTGATCATGTGTTCATATGCTAATTTAATTACCATCTGTACGTCTGGGTGGGCGCTGGTGTTCACCAGGCAGGCCTGCTCATCCAAGGTTTCTGTCGATAAAGTCATATGGAATTATGGATGCAATGATTATTATGACAATGGAGCATACTTGTAGCTACACATACTGTAACTGTATACTGTAACAAAATACTTTAAGTAGGTAATACATTGTCCTTGTGAGAAAACAAATCGGCATATATGAATATATAAACAGAAGGAGAAAAAAGCAAGTGTGACTCTTTATACTTTTTATTATACTGTCAATAACAATTTGAGATGAAAAACAAAGAACCAAGGCACTCCTCCCACATTATAATTCTCTATTTACCCTTTCGAAAAAGCCTTTATTGTACTGGGCTAATACATATTAAAATATTTTAAGACATGTTGCTGGTTTCTTCCATGTGTATTTTTTGAAAAACCTTTTTTTTTTTTTTTTTAACAAATTAATTATGACTCATTTTGTTACCAAAATATGTTTCTTGTATTTTAACATCTGCATTTTTGTCCTTTACAAATTCTAACTGGGCTAATGACCACTAGGGGCACTGAAAAAGCATGTGTTTACCCTCTGGGGCGAAATGCCCGGCTGTTCCCTGCATGGAATGCCTGTTGTTTTTTTTGCCCACCCAAACCAGAGCGCAGCACTGGCCCAGTGAGCTGATTACGTGGTTCAACGTGGTGTCAGGCGAGAGACATGTAGTAGCGTAGATAAGTCGTAGTGTAGTGGACAGAGAAGAGAACATGTAGTAGTACAGTGGTCGGCTGTGCTCACTTTGTTTGTGTGTGTGCGGCGACGAGAGGACCCACAGGAATCTCTCAGCGGTAAGTTGTGGAGCGACCCTCGGGAGCAGGTAGGGAGAGGGTTAGGGCACACTTAACCTCTTAAGCCCTAGGCCTTTTTCTCCAAAAATCATTTCTTTACATCATAGGTGTACATGGCTAATCTTGGTGTCCACACATTTGGTAGAGCTTAGAGATGACGATGGAAATGAAATAAAAATAAATGATGTTGTTTGACAATAAAATGAGGTTGCCATGGGTTTGAATGAATTTACGCCTGAAAAAAACACACACATTTTCCCGCAAAAAGGCCTTTTTCCTTCCTGTGGTGGAGCAAATTACAAAAGAACTAATTTGCAACTTTGGAACATTTTGCTGCGTAAAACACATACTTTAGTAACCAAGAGTTCCCATTTTTGGGGACTCTCAGTCTTAAGAGGTTAAAATGCTGTGTAAAGGCGTAAAGCCCAGTGTTGTGAGAGAAGTGTTGCGGGGATCGGTGAGTCTGTGCAATTGTTTCGTTCCTGTTTATCATTCGGCGTGTCACTAATGGGTCATTCCCTCCCATCAGTCAGGTGCTCGGCTGGAGCTCCCCTCTCATTGTGCCATGGCGTCAGAGGTGGCCGCGCTGTGTGTGCGTTGTCCAGATACTCGGTATGTGTTGAGCCTGAAATCACATAGACCGAATAATATTGTAGGATGTAACTCATGTAAAATATTTATTTAGGCTCCTCCGTGGTCCTGAGCCATGCCTCCCCTTTTTGTTTGGAAACACGTACGTGACGTGATGAATCCTGTTCGGGCTTGTTGGTTGGGTCCTCGTTGGGTGCCTCGGGAGAGTGGGGCTCGGGGCCGCCATAGAGGTCCTCGACCCTCCGAAGAGACTGATATGGACTCTGAATGATGTGTCTGAAATGAACTGTAATGTGTGTGGGAGCCACATGTCTGCACGGAAACTGTGTTGAGCAAACAACTAAGTCAAACAACTGAATAAATCAAATGTAAATCTACTGTCTCTGCCAGCTCAATTTAAAACAAACCTTTGTTGCCTTAAATAATAGCGGGGTACACTAATTTCTGACTTATGCCAGTGGTGTTGTTGAACAACTCTCATAATGTATTAATTAATTGCGCCCTCGTCTGGTCACACTAGGTTACTTTGTAAATCTTTTGAAACCTGAATAAAATTGGTCCCTCCTCTTCAAATTACTGAACCAGTTTTGAAGCTTTGCTAAAAAAATACCAACTTGTGATCCCATTTATTAAGTGTCCCATTATAAAAACTGGATTTCCGTGGTCTGTATGATCTCAGAAAGTGTTCAAGGTGTCAAAAACAAGGCACGACAAGGATACAAGCACAACTGCACACGCCTGGCAAATGAGTAACTCCACAAAATGCTCATATTTGTAAATTCTTTGTGGCTGCGCTGCATCTCTCCACAGACACATTCGCCAGGCTTACACTGAGAATTACATATTATTAGGAGCAAATTCATCTTGCGAGCGTCTTTAAAATAAATTAAAGTTTTATTTTCAGCGCAGACTTGAAATATGAGCTTGTCTAACGGGGCAGGTATGTTGCAGTCTCGATACCTGGGCGGTGCATGCATCAAACAGCGGGCTACATCTATTACAACCACAGCCCAAATCCCCAAACAGGCACGGATTAAGCTGAGGAGATGCGCCTACATATGTGTTCCTGTGTGGACTTTAAATATTAATGACTTTTTTTTTTTTTGCAACAATAACGTGGCAGAAAGTAGAGAGAAAACAGAGAGGGAGAGTCCAAATTAAACATGCATGGCGGGGTTTTTTTTTTTTTTTTTTGCTGCTTGTTTAGTGGCCTGCGTGGGTTTTTTTTGACACGGCGCCAAGACAAGCCCAGGTGGAGCGCGGGGTGTGGGCAAACAAGCGCGCGAGTACAGGCCGGGAACATGTGAATTAGCACCTAAAGGAGATGAATATGCAGGGGCTGGGACAGGGGCCAGCCATGTCCTGTGTCAGACCGCCACAGAGCAGGCGGGCGCTGCAGAGAGAACACTAAAAGGCACTTCTACTGGGGAAATGGGGTAGAAAATAATAAGAAAAAAAGGGTTTACATGGCAAAAAAAATTATATCTGGATTAGTTTACTGCAAAAAAATATATCTTGACGTTAAATTTGCTTGAATTCAGAATATTTGACTTTTATTTCGAGTAACTTTTGAGTTGACTTGCCAAGTAAAATGATCTGCCAATGACCTGTATTTTTTCGCAAATGACTTTACTTTACTTTGGTGTTCATGCCTTATCATGTTCATTTTGCAGATTACATGCCAACACAGCTGGCCGTGGGAGCTCGCCTTTAAAAGACAAAGAATGGTGTTGCGTGTGATATAGGGTCATGTTAGCAAGACTATTTCCAATAATGAGTTAAGGAGGGGCAAAACGTGACTTCTTCCTGGACCGTAAGACAGGAATTGCATGGAAGTCTCACACAAATCCAAAAATATCTGAGGATAACGTGGTGGACAGCGATTTACTGATGGCAAGTCAGTGGCAGTATGTTAAAAACGTGATGTTGGATGTGAAAACTCGTCTGGAGGTAACGTCAGTAGTGTTCATCGAAGTAGGAACTATTATCTCCGAGCTAATGGCTAGTGTTCAATAGAAACTATATCAAATTTAAACAAGTAAATAAAAATTAAACGGCAGACGGCCACTTCTTTATTGTGCAGCTCGTTCAAAACCTTTTTTATTTGGTGTTAGCCGTTAGCTTCGAGGCAAAAACACCTCTCGTTATGAGCACAGACGTTCCTTCAGTGAAGTCGTTACATCCAACGTAATGTTTTTAGCCAGCTGCTGGTCACATGGTATCGCTGTCCGCTGACAAATCTTGAGGTATTTCTTGATTTGTGTGAGATATGCTAACAACTCAATGCAAATTAAGGGGGGACGGAAAGTACATCCCAAACGTATTGCCCAGTCGGAAGTCACGTGGGGTCTCTGTGCATATAGCCCATAGGAGCTTCCGGGTTCCAGAGCCCACCCCTGTATGCTAACTGGCTTCACTGGAGTACTAGCCAATTGTTCCTCCGTTGTTATATACGCTCTATGGTATTCACACCACACAAACATTACATCCCCGTGCTTGCATGTGGTCGGTTCAGAAATGCGCTGCAAATATTCCCAGCCACAGATCACCTAATTATCGCTGTTGACTGCGAGGCCGACACGAGCCCGCGAACTTACTAAAATGTGCAGTGTTTGGGCCAAGTCTTGCTTCTTTTCTTTTTTTTTTTTTTTTTCAACTTCCGCACGGTAATTGATGGAAGAGCGCCTGAAACAGTGGTCAGCAGGCGGCAAACCAAGTGTGAATATGGAGCTGCCGAAAACCCGAAAGAAAAACAATAACAGTGAGGATATATGCAGGCAAGACAACAGATGGGAAGCAAACGTGATGGACGCGGTTTGAGAGAGTAAGAAATTAGGCTGGAGAAGTGGAAGGAGAGAGAACACGAGGGAAGGAAGACGAAGGAGGAGGCAGGGAGCGAGTGAGAGCCTCCCAGAAGGAAAATTGTAAAGTCAAACCGGAGTGAGCGAGCAGAAGACAGTCCGAGATGGGGCTGTTTTTCATGGACTGTTGGAAGAAGTTGGCTCCCCAAAGCAGAGAAGAGACTGACACGAGCGAGTGATGAGCAGCAGGACGCCCCCGTAATGGGTTAAAACTATTGAAGGAAAGTCAAGAACTTCACGGTCAACGCGTTTCGTTTTCAGTCCAACCCCCATGCAAAAGCAGAGCCATGGTTGTTTGCTGTAACGGTGAGTTGGTGTAGCTGAACATGCACATTTTACAATCGAGTTAGGATTGTAGTAGTAATTGGTACGTATTAAAAGGTGCTGTATTAATACGCTATACAGGGGAAACAGTACTAACATGAATTATCTTTTGAACAACTCTTTTAGGTGAACGGTTCGCCAAGAGCCTCATCTTCAATTTTTCTAGAGATGAAATTGATCAACCCCTCGAAAACAGCTGAATTGGGCAGAAGAAAAACTACGAGTGAAATGTTTTTTGTGCTAACAATCACTTTTGTTGCCTCTTTCCCTAAACCAGTGGTTCCCAACCTTTTTTGTCTTCCGTACCCCTTGGGCCTTATATTTATACTCCAAGTACCCCCTGCCTCGATGGTTTTGATGAGTAGCTAGAAAATTAATGACTACAAGTTATATTTATCAGTAAAAAGGCTACGGAATATTCTCAAACTCTCACTCTTTACAGTTAAATAGCTTTTCTTTGAACATATTAATCAAAAATACAATTGAATTTGATCTTATTTTGTATCTGAAATTATTAGCTCCTTCTAAGCTCTCGCGTACCCCCAAGGGTCCCCGTACCCCTGGTTGGGAAACACTGCCCTAAACCATAGCTCAAAACTGTATTCACCTGACACACATGTCAAAGGCTTAAATCAATTTCCATAATTAAAATCAAACGTTGTGCCCCTCAGGTCTCAGATAATATGGGTTTTCTCACTGGCTTCCTAAAGATAATTACATAAAATGAGCCAGTCTTTTGAATGGCTCTTTGGATTGAACAGATCCCAAAGATTCGGCCCCCTTTAAAGAACCATGAATCCCATGACTCACAAAACCAAGCCTAAATAATGGATGGAGCCAGGTGATGGCATTTTATTTTGTTGATGTATTGTATTTTTTTCTGAGGGGATTTGGTATCTTGTTTAGTTTTTGAATACGCTAGGTATTAGAGAATACATTCCATATATATTTTTAAAAATCCCTCCGGAAGAAAAGTCAAAATAGTACAAGACTGAAAAGTTTGGAGTTAGTACTGAATTGGAGATTTGGTTGCAAAAATATGAGGAATGTGCATTTTGAGAACATGACCTTTGGATTTACAATTTCCGATATAATTTTAGGGGGAAACGTTGAATCACCTTATACTGTAGATTAGGCAACTTATTTGTTTCCAGGTGAAAGTGTACGTTCAGTGCAATCTGGCCCATTGAAGTACCAGTGCTTTCGGTGAGTATCAATATTCCATGCTGAGAAGGAAAAAAATATTGAAAAAAAGTATAGGATCATACAAATGAATCACTTATTTTATATTGTTGAATACAAGACTTGAAAATGTTCAGTCTGAAGGAGCTTCCCATTTTTACAGGTTTCAAAGTTGACAAACATGAGACACGTGACTGATGTGCGAGCACCTACTGCCTGCAGAAACCACATGCTTCCAATATCACACATCAGTTATTCATAATAGATATCAGTTGTTTACATTGGAAAATGGAAAATTGTTCAAAGTACGTAGAAAGCTTGTCACCGGAGCAGCAGCCGCTTATAAGGAAACTCACTTTAAGTACAGGTGAACGATTGCGGGACCCATGCAAAACACGTATAATAATAATATAAATACTGGAATTGGAGGGGTGCAGAGTCATGTAGGACCCGCACCACTATGCAAGATACAGTAAATCTAACAAATATCCCCTAATATCGCCCATATAACAATAATAATAATGGCTTACACTTATATGTGCTTTTCAAGCCTGATTACCAAGTTTCTCAAAACGCTAAATATATGAATGCAGCTCTCTGCACAGGCTGGTTTACGAAAAGACCTAAAAGATTAGCGATAATACACAATTATTTTATGTCATGTCAAACACCATTTCTTTGTAAATAAAAAATAATCTGACCAGATATAAAATGAGCACCACAAATGAGTACATCCTTGATCTCAACTTTGGACCATTTGGTTCGTTTGATGGGAAGTCCCGTCTATTCTTCTGAAAAGGCTGCGCACCTATGACCAGTTCGGTCCTGGGTTGTTGGTCCTATTTGTGCGATCAACAACGCAACACGATGGCAATGTGTTGTTTTTATACAAGCGCATGTACGTAAGCAGTGGCAATGCTAGTAAATGCAGTATTCCAGTCTGCGCAAGAATACACCTAATTTAGTCACATGAAATGGGTCTATAAATCTATGGAGAAACGAATGAGTGCAAGAATTAAACCACTTACTGTAAAGATAAGTCATTTATTTGTTTCCAGGTGAAAGTTTATATGTTAAAAAAACTGTCCCAAAAAAGAAAATGTTTTAGATGGGTCAGATTTTCATTTACTACACAATTCTCCCCAGACAGCCAAAAATTTTAATTCAATTTTCATTAAAAAAAACTTAATTCCAGTGCAAGACCAACATATTGGCTCCCTGAAAATGGTGATTCACAACCTGTGGTCGTAGCAGGTCAGTTTTGGGAGCCCTGCAACAATAACAATAATTTTGTCGTACAACGTTAACATCAAGCGATGTTCCCACACAGACCAAACTAAAAAAGAGAATCCACCCAATCACTGTGCTGGATTACTGAATTAAAATGATACTAATGAGTTTAATACCTGATAAGACACAAACAGTTAAAAAATAAGCACAGGAAGAGCCAAAATGTTGTGTAACATTAGACACTGTTATTTTAGTTTAAAATGAGTTCTAACCTGTAGCAGGACGTCACTGTCAGTAAACCCAAAATCTTTGGCCCAACATACTAGCCCCAGGCACCTTCTAAATGAAGAGGAAAGATACAAGTTTCCTGCTTTAATTGTGTAGTATTTAGGCAGTGTAAAAGTAAAAGAGTCTCACGTTACAACACATACTGTCTGTTAAATGAAGGCCTGCCAGTACAGTATGGTCCATTACCAAGAACCCAAACCTGAAACTTCAAGTCATCACCACAGGCCACATGAAAAATAACTTTTTTCAGCTCTAAATGCACAAAAGGCACTATTAGAAAGAGGACAGTCCAAAAATGGGAGAATTGTGTAGTAAATGAAAATCTGACCCAGCAGTGTCTCCCCTTAAACTGCGTAACGCTATTGCTCTTGACAACATGTTGAGACATAAGTAAACAAACGTGACTTTCAGGCGACTATAGCCTTACAAAACGACTTGACTCTTGTATTAAGAAGTACTGATGCAACATATATCTAATACCGACATGAAGCCATTGTGATCCATCAAAGTTTAATCCATACTATGATATTCTAGTCACAAATCCAGCGTCACATGATCTCTCCACTCCAGTCCACTCCGGCCTCTCTTCCCTCTCTCGTTTTTACACATCTAACTCTTCCACTCGGAGGGACGCGGCGGACCTTTTTCCACTTGAGTTTGCCAGTTAAGGCCGTGCGAAAATAAAGCCCTGTTAGCCACACATGAGCTGCGTCTGAATTATGGATGCGCCGCGCAGTGTTGGAAGTTGTGCGGGATACAGTATATGGCTAAATGACACCCCGCGCCACTCCCCAGCTGCCGCGAATTAACCAGCGCTCATAATTAAACTGGGGGAGAACAAGGGCGGCATCAATAAGTCATCGTCGGCGATGGCGGAGGCTCCCGGGACAGGCCTCGGCGAGCGCTCGTGTCGTCTGGGGTGATGGGTCTGTTCCTTTGGGTCACTGCGCTCTCCACCCTGTAGGACATGGCTCAAGATACACTGAAGAAGACCAGAGATATGATATACTGCAAAAACTATTCTAAAAAGGAGTAGGGTTTTCTTGAAATAAGTATATTTCAGCAGGTACTATGGTAACTGTAGTTTATTGCTATTTTCTCCGTAATTCCTGGGCCAATTCGCACGAAACAAAAATTGTCACAAAGTTCAAACTATCAATGTTGACTCCTCCTCCATGATTAACTATGGTTTAATTATTTTCTCAACATGTGCATGATGGTGGCCAGTAGAAAGCACTTTCAGCCATAAGAATAATAAGGCAGGTTTGTGAATCCAATCACTATCGGTGACTATAATGATCAGATAAACCTTTGGACATTTACTTTTTGAGAAATTCCTTCCTATAGAGTTGAAATGGCACCTGACCCCCAACTGAAATAGAAATATATTCTATGAACTCATCCAATACAACAAATATTTTTGCACTTGAAAAAAGAAAAAGTCTAGTCTGCACTTGTGGCAAACGAAACGGTCGAACCCCTGACCAATTCCGATAATGAATTGTCTCACAGTGTATTCATACGCAGTACATTTTGAACCATCTACATTTGTAAGTTTAGGGTCCCTTCGGCCCCATGTAAACTGCCGAGCCGTCTAGCAATATTTTTTTCTTGAGGACCCCACCATAAATTAGAGGTCTGAGTTCCAATTTTCACTTATGTTTCCATGAATGTTTGCTACGTGAATTCTAGAGGTCACCACCTCTACTGTCCTGCAGAGAGCAAACCTCCCCACTATGTTCTGTCTCTTAAACCTAAGGTGTCTCCACTGG